>CM057387.1:67839292-67914292 GCA_030015415.1 Cynopterus sphinx | reverse complement strand
TAATATGTGTAAATGCTTTAAAGCAATAATCTGCTTACAGCGACACTTCCCCGGAACGGCGGCAGGACTGAGCGGGAAAGAGAAGGCGCTTGGCAGCCAGGGGAAACCGAATTGTTTTGACACCGCCATTGAATAGCAAAGCCTGGTGGATAATCATTTCATAGGATAATTGTAGGCAAGTAAAAAAAAAATAATAAAAAGAACCTACCCACTTCACCCACCCTCTTTACCTTCCCCCATCAAAGTGAACGATGAGTTCTCCTCATTATTTTTACCTTGCTCACAACATCACTAGGTCCCTTCTAAATGAAATAGACTTAATGATAATACTAGAAGGTAAACGGAGCTGGAATAATATTTACTGTATAATCATTTGGGCTCCGTTAAGCTCAGCACTTTCTTTTATCCCAAGAATCTCACTAATTGCTTCCAATCTGAAAATGACCAGGCAGATTTATTTTGTTGGAAGGTACTTGCACCTAATGTTAAAATACGTTTTTGTTTTAAAATAAAAGCTCGTTCTCATCCAGTTCCCCCGCCCTTCTAATTTTAGGTAGCTGATGTTTTGTTTGGCTGCTGTTTTATTTGCTGTCAAAAAGAATTTGATGCAAAAACCATTTAAGCATGTATACTACCCATGGAGGGATTCATTTGACCTCATTATACTGCAATAAAGAAGAAATCCAGTTTGTTAAATATCACCGAACCGCATGCATTTCACATCAGATCATAAGAGCAATGCTTCAAAAGATTATCCTAGAAAGTGCTTAGAAAGATGGAATGGGTTAACTTTGCTTGCCAGAAGGTGTTCTGACAAACACAGGAAAAGAGAGATATATGCAGCCCCCTTTAAGAGCAGAGCAACTGAAGAAAAAAGAGATTTATGCTTTTAATTAATGGCAATTAAACCATGCCTGTTGGCTTGGCCTATGGCAATTGTTCCCTGCAAAAAGGAGGCCGAGCTGGTGACAAGCATTTGAATCCGCTAAGTTCTGTCAAGGGAGCTGACTCTGCAGGCATCAAAACCAAACTAAATCAATAAAAGAATTAAACTTTTATAAATTGCATTTTGACAAGTATCAGATACCGTTAAGCTTTGATATTATGAATTCCTTGGAGGTGATGCAAACAAGAAGGGCCGCAGTTAGAGATCCAAACAATCAAAGAGGCTTGTTAACATGCGCTGTCAAATGCATCAGTGCTATTAATTACTACAAATTAATGTGACTCTCTTCCTCTGGTGATTGGAATAATAATCAGCCAGATTCGTGGAATGAGCATAGAGAACATATGCAATCCTGCCAAAAATAATAAGTTTGAAAACCAGGAGACATTCACAATCTTTGTGTTCAAAGGCTGGTTTTCTTGTTGCCAGTTGTGACCTTATTTTACCCCCATCTACCCCCTTCCTGGGACTGTCTTCATGAGCTCTTCCCTGTGTGATGACAGAGGGAGGCATCATGCTCTTGCCAATAATTATTGGAGCATAGAATAAAATCTTTATTGTGCTCCATCGAGGTGTGGGGGAAATACAACCCTATCCAAAGTGATGGTTTTCTAGGAAAAGAACTCAAGTGCCAGAAGTCTCATAATTTGGCCACTTCCTAGCATGAAAACTTTGCTCGGCAGTAAGCTTGATAATTAAAATTACATGATGCTCTCATTTTGGCCATGCAGTAGGCAGAACTCATGGGGGAAAAGGAACCCTAATTAGAGATTCTGGGTAACCAGAATGGTTCAAACAGAAGAATTTCCCCCAGCATTTTGTAATATTCTACATCTCTAAATGACCATTCATCTTTTCCTCCTCAGATGCACATTTTGAAATAGAATGAAATAGAATATTCTGATTTTCATCTTAACAGGTAGATTTGTTTGCGACTCTAGATCCCCAGACAATGTTGCCCAGTAAAATGCCACAACAGACTAGAGTTAAACAAATACTTGTGTTGTTAAATGTAATAATTTATATTTTCTAAAAATTATAAAAGCAAACATATTACAAATTAATTAGTAATAGCATACTTCCTTGTGCTTTCTAATGTGTAATTTTTTTTTTCTATAGTTTATGTTACCGATCTGGGAATTTTAATACCCTCCTTCTCAAAGTCACTTTAGACCTTCTACTTTTTACTTTGTGAATGAATAGCATATGGTTTCTCACTTCGAGGTGCTTCCAAATGTTTGTACTGCATTTTTAGATTAATTGAAGAATGAAATTTAGCCACACAATATGGGAATTTGTAATAATTTGGGAAGGAGGGTCTTTTATATAGTAGAACTGACCATCTCACAATATAGGCTAATTTTTATTTAGTCAAAGGTGGTCCAGGGTGGAAGTGGGGTGGCAGGGAGTGAATCTCTAATTCTCTCTTGCTGTTGGAAATAGGATTACAGTTTGGAATAACATGCTGTCTCTTATTGGCTTGGGATGAGTCATAGCTCTAGAAAATCATCATTCACTATCTGTGTTAGTAGGCCACTATGTATTAGTTTTAGAATTTCTTAATTGGAGAGAGACAGAAATGATAATAATGTGACTCCTAACTTGCAGTAGGAATAGTGCCAGGTGTGTGGTGGTGTTTGGACTAATTATTTGATTTTTACTATTGACTATACCTAAGTGCACATTTTTAACACAGAGAGAAATTATCTTGACACCATCTGGTAGCAGTTTTTCATGTCTGACAAAATTTAAAACTCAGTTTGAAGCTTGGCCAGTGATAAATGTGCTTAGGATTCCATGTGACCTTGGTCAACCTCTGACCTTATACATATCAGGGTATTTGTCTCAAACTGTGGTTACAGTATTTTATTGATGTACCTAATCTGTTACCCAGGAACCACAGTTCTTGTGATAGATAGGATATTTGGGTGGATAGTGACAAGGAAGTTTGGGATGATTTTTTCCCTTTTTTCATTGTCAAGAAATGGATCCTGGCTAAGTCTGAATTTAAGTTTAAGTTCTCCATTTCAAGAGCTTCTCAAGATCTGTTCAGAAAGAGCATTAGAGGGGAGAAAGGGGAAATCAGTGCTTATAATGCCTTCACAGAAAAGTCTGATAGATAAAAGTGTGGTTCTAAAAAAGTGCTTCTTTCCCTCCCTATGTGCTCACTCAGCAAATGCAGAAGGAATTTATCGTTAAAAATTTGTGTAATCATTTTTATCTGATTACGTGGCAAGATGCTACATGAACTCTAGCTTCTCTTTATTTTAGAAATCCTGGTTTTATTATAAGGATGCTTCAGTTTCTCCAAATGTCTCTATAGATTTGAAAGGGCTGCTCAATCTTTGTCACTTATTTTTAACAATATAATTTTCTATGAGTGAAATATTCCTGCTAAGCCTGACACACATATAAGCACATATTGACCATCTGCTATTGCTTAAATGCTTCTGGGCAGCAGTAGTACATCAGGCAGGGTATTGCCTGGAGTTCAGTATTCGTTTAAATCAAATTTGTGAACTTAAAAAAATTTTAATACCGTTTTTTTATTTTTTATTAAAATTCAAGTTAATAAATGGCCTGTAAATTTGTCAACATCCTTTGATATGAACAACCCACATTTTAAGTAGAAGGGAAAGGAACTAAAGTGCTCCTGTTAATAAAATAGTGTAATTATCTTTTTCTGGAGAGTTTACTTACAAAACATTTGCATTGACTTTATGATTTATTATTATTTTAAAGGCCTCTCATTTGTACATTTTCACATGTATGAATATGTGTACATATTTTTATTGTGTGAGTAGATATTTTTTTCCCTGCTCATTTCCACTTTTGCTTCCTCCACCTTTTTCTCTTTCTCAAAATTGTTTTTGGTTGTGGACTGTTAGCTCTATTCACAAATTATTATCAACTATTTGATAGCAATCAAATTTGCAGATTCTCGCCAATTAAAACATTTAAGAACAATTATCCAAAATCTTTCATGTAAGAAAATATAAGGGTAAAGGTGGTGGTGATGGTGAGGTATTCGAAATTTCATACACAGAGAGAAATATGGATATATATTCTAAGACATTATTCACATACATGTATACCAATATAATGGATAACTGCTTATTTCTCAGAAAATATGTCTTTGTTTGAGAGGTGAGTTATCTCTTTTTACTTTGCTTATAAAGAAAATGGCAGATGAATGACCAGCTGTTGGTTATTCTTCACCACATGGAATGATAGATGAATAGATAATTTAATTTAGCCTCTTTGTATCTTCTTATAGTTTGAGACTTGTGTTTTTTATTATATCTGCATGTGCAGATAGAATGAAGTTCCATATACTCAGTACAAATTATAATGAGAAATTGCAAGTATAGATGTTGATATTTTTCTCTATTTATGACATTGCAAATTGTTCCAAGAAGGGATTTGCAGGAGAGACTTTGGATGTTTCATAGATGGATTAGTAACTAATGGAATACACACACACACACACACACACACACACACACACACACACACACATTGATACTGGTTTCAATCCAAGTTATAGTTATTGAAATTGATCATAGTTTTTGTCCCCTACCTGAAAATTCTGTCGTCTGGAGAAAAGAAATAATGATTTGACTTCACTATTGTTGCAGTAGTTTCCTAGGAAAGGAGTATAGAACTGGATGTTACCTCTGAATCTGGTTTATGTTTTTATGGTTATTATCTTTATGGTGATAAAAATAATAGCAAATGTTAAATCCATTTCTTAAAAAAAAAAACAACAAAAACAAAGAAAATGCTTTAGTAGTAAATCAGAGGAGAAATCTTGTGAATACATCCTAAATACAATCTAGGGTGATTGAACAACTATTTTTTCCCGCTTCACAAAAGATTTTTAAGATTTGGCCTTTCCATGTCCCAACATGGAATTTTGAGACTTGAGACTTGAATGTATTAACTACCAACACCACTGGTTGAAGACATGATTATCTCTTTTATTCCTGGCTCTGGAAGGTAGCCTTCTTTTTCTCAGCTACCTACTTGCTCATGGTGCATTTTCTAGCTTGGTAGTTAATAAATTCTATCCTACTGGTCAACCTAAATAGAAATATCTAGTAAATCCCTTTGAATACACAAAGTACAACTCATCAACCATCATCACACGCTTACTTTACTTAGTAATATGGCGAAACCTCAGTGATTTTTCTCTCTCCACTTAGAAATGACAACAATTCTGGCATGGTATATAGTTCCTCTAGAGTAAATAGGGAAAAATTAGTGCTGAAATGATCCATATACAACTTGATTTGGAAAGTGCTATACTATCTCCTGAGGTCTTGGGCAAATCATTAATTTAATAGTATTTTGTTTTCACATTAGAAAAAAATGATTAAAGGTTATATATTCATCCACAGATGTGTCAGATTCTGTTGCATCCCTGAGGATACAACCATGAACAGTACAAGTAAGTCTCTAAATTTCTAGATCATTAGGCCAGAGGGGGTGGTGGGGGCGAGGAACAGAAGAAAGTAAATAAATTACAAAAGAGATGTTAAATGTAATAGTTGTAAAAGCGCAGAAGGCCATGGAAACACAGGAAGAGACATCTAACACAGCCTGGGGATGATGCAAAGGATTAGGGAAGGCTTCTTGGAGAGAGGTATACCTGAGGCCTGGGATGAGTAGAAGCTGACTAAAAAAAGAGAGATGGAGAGAAGAGGAGAGGGAAGAGAGTTCCAGGCAGCAGGAAAGAGTCTTTCAGCTTTTCATTTTAATGAGAGCATCTTATTTTATTGAGATGAAATCTCTATCAGTAACTTGTCTTCATCTCAGTTCTTTCCCTTATCAGCACAGACACTTTCAGTTCTTCTGTAGCTTCTCATATGAGGTGGTTTCCAGGGTACTCACTGTATAGTGAATGGATAAAAGCTCAGGTTCCGGCATCAGGGCTCGTTATGTGAGCTCAGTCACCCATTCTGTGACAAAAAAAAATAATTGTGAGGATTAAAAGTAACAAACCATGTGACATATTTAGCATAGTAATCAATAAATTATTTTCTTAAATTATATTTTATTACTATTATTAATCCTGGTCACCCTATGAATATACTCTAGTTTGTTAATGTGCCTGTTAAAATTCAGCCCCCAAATTCAGACAAAATATTTTGGATGTAAACCATATGTTTAGTAATTAATGAATTTGTTAATATTCCCTTGAGGCTTGACAGAAGAGAATATCTTTTTTAATACAATAAACAAATCATATGCATACATACCATGATTAGATTCAGATATGTAAATAGAGACATGATTTTCTGACTTCGGACAAGTTATTTTAATGATTTGTTTCCTAAGGTGATATAAGACTGTGTGGTATGACTGATATCTATAAAATCGCAAGATTACACCAAATGTAAGCAAAAGACTTGCCCTCAGCAACCAAGTCCCTTCTCTCACTAGCGCAGTGAGTGTACCCCAGCATCAAAATTTATTGCTTGGACACAGAAGGGAGAATACTGTGAGATGGGAGTTTGTAATCTCATTGTCAATAGCTGGCATATTATAGCCATAGTGGCCTACTGTTTTAATATTGCAGCACTCTAGGCTGTTTTTCAAATACACTGTATTCAGCTTGAAATTACCTATTGGAAAAATTCATAGGTCTTGATATTGTTATGAAGTTATGTTATGAACTAAAACCTTTTTCTTTACTCAGGTAGAGGCCGAAACAAACAAAAATCAATAGCTTCCCTGTTTTCTATTCCCTTTCTTCCATGAACTCTAGAAAGGAAAATAGATGTCTTCTAGTGTCTTCAAAGAGTATCATATACATACATGGATGAATGAGAGATGACATAGCTAGATGATTAGATGGATTTAGAAAGATAGAAGAGTAAATAGAAGGAAGAATGGTAAGATAGGTAGGTAGGTAGATAAGTAGGTCGACAGATAGTTATGATATAGAATGAGAGGCAGAGGACTATCATGGAAAACACCTCAGGCTAAGTGTCAGGACACTTGAGTTCCAGTCTTGACTCTGCCATTAACTTGCTTGTGATTTCACTTAGTCCTTTAACCTCCCTTGATTATTGCAGTAAAATAAGGTGTTGCCAACCAGCACATTGGGCCATATTTATAGGTCTTAAACCCTTAAGATGTAGCTTTGCAAGTCCATTATCACCATCCTGTTTGCCACCATTCCTCCCTATTGATGGTTTGCCAGGATTCTCAGCATAAGACATGCTGTCACTACCCACATTTCCCAACCCTGCTCTCAGAGATGCTCACATTTCCAGAAAATGAGAGATGGTTTGGAGTATCTGGAACCAAACGATGTCTAGGTTCCTTTCAGCTAAATTCTATGATTCACCACACATAAAAATAGCCTTCTAAAAGTGCCATTCATAATATATTTCCTATGAACATAATCTTTTGTTTTTGCAAAGTCTGAGGAGTGGGCCGATTTTCAGCTACCTGATTGTATAGGTCCAGCCCTATTGAAGGTGAGGAAATCTTAGGTAAAATGATGACATGTGAAAAGTTACCTATAGCTTCAGCTTTTCCTTTCTGTTCCATATTTTCCCATAGTGACAGGGCTTTTGAAGAGGCTTGATAAATTCCTACTCATTTAATTTCCAACTCGCTATAAAATAAGAGGAAATCTGATAATTAGTAAGTATACAACATAAAATCCTACATTAGTATGGTGGAAAGGGATGTTGCTAACATGTCTGTCGTCAGGTCAGCTTCACCACCACCCTTTTCTGGACAGGAACCGCATTTCTCATAATCTCCTTCTCATACGGTCCTGGTCAGAGTTAGCATCTAGTCCAATAGGAGATGTTCCTGTGAGAACTAAGAGGCTAAAGAGGAGAGGCCATGATGCTCGAATGTAGTTACAGTCAGAAGCATGGATGGGTGTGAAGTTCTAAAGAATTACCTCAATCAGTGCTACAGACTGAGAGGTCAAGACCTTTCCAGAAGTTCTTAAAATTTGCACTCTAGTGAGTCTCCTTCATAAGTATGGCAGCCTGAGATCATCTTTGATGGCTTCCCTAACTCTTCCAGTGGTTGGTTGTGCCTCTAATTCCTCTAATTGAAACCTTTCATACTTGAAGTTCATAGTGTGGCTTCTCTTTTCCTGACCAAACCTGGACTGTGTAGATATCACCTGATTCAACTTTTCTGGGTTTGTGAGTCTCTTTTATGACAGATCTGGTGAGTAGGCATTCAACGTTTTCTTAAACACTTAAAGAAATACGAAAATTGCTAGCTTTAGAGATAGCCCATTTCATCATAGAATTGCCCAAATTAATGGAAAGCATTTTATATTGTAGAGTAGAATGAGCACAGATGGCCTTTCATCAGAAGAGCCTGGCTTTGCTTTCTGTGTTTGCCATTTACAAACATTGTGAAGTTGCTTAACTTCTCATGTTTCTTTTTTTTTTCCCCTATAAAGTGAAGGCAATTATTTTACCTACTTTTCAGGGTTGTTGTATGGATTAAATGGGATGAAGTTTATAAACCATCTTTTCCTCACAAATCAGGATCTATATAACTTTCACCTTTGAGGCCTAATTCTGTCCTCTGGAGTCATGCAAATAAGGCCCCAGCTAGCCTGCAGGATACACCTTTGTGAGAATGAGAGAAAGGCACCCCATCTGGCTGACTCTGCCTGGCATCAGTGCAAGAGTTGGATTTCAGCCCCCCTGCCCCCAACTGAACACCCTTGAACACAGCCTGAACAACCATCCACTTGGTCACTGCATGTAGATTAAATATAATCTCTTATGAAAATTTTATATATAATTTAAGACTTCTCTCAATTCCTCAACTCACTTTTCCTCTCTTCACTAAACTAAACATTATCCATAAAATGAGGTCTTTCCTATAGTAAAATAATAGGATATTCTCCATTAATGAATGAGTCAGCCAAAGGATAGATGAACTGGAAGACTAATTACTAAAAGACTAATTACTAAAAATCATTCACAAGAAAATGTTCCTTTAGTCAAATATTTGAATTTTAAATGTTACTGCAGAGGTTTATCCTCTTTTAAAGATTGCTGGACACCGGTGAGAATGTGGGGAGAAATGTGCAGTGTCCCTCACTGAGTATGAGAAAGAGAAATGTGTATGAAATCCTAACGTGGCCTGCACACCTACACTGAAGGGCCTCTCTGGTTTCATCCTTTAGGATGACTTACCAGGGGAGGGTGGGGCCCAGGGTTGGTATCCACTTCCTCTCCAGGCAGTGACCCATTCTTAACATTTGTGTTGTCCAAGGCAAGAGAACAAATGGAGACCCATAAGTCATATTTCTAAATACTTATAAGTTATGAAACTAAAACTGTTAAATAAAATATGTTCTATTTTTTACCTTGACAAATTTTCATAACCACAAACTTGAGAAAATGTGTGTAAAACTATGTTTTTTATATGACTGATATTAAAGTATCAAAGATGATTGCATTAATTATTACTATGCATACCTGAGTGTCCTGTTGATGAGCTGGTGATACTTGGATGAATGATACATATATAATTCATTAACTATTATATGTTTTTTACATAAAATTAATTTATCTTACTTTCATTTTAGGAAAATCACTAATTATATTGGTATAACTAAGATTTTCACATGTTCTATTGACAGTAATGGCAAATTAGTCAATATTTCTTAAGTCACTATAGTTTATATATATATAAGTTCATTTTAATTTGGAGAAATGTCCCTCTGCTAAGGCAGGAGTGCTGGAATTATCAAAAACTTAACTCAGCAATTCACTTTGGCAATGAACTTTAAATAAAAATTTACATACATTCAAAAATCATTATGAGGTCACATGTGACAAAGTCAATTGTTGTAGAAGCTGTTATAAACTCTTTTAATGTCAAATGCACTGCTATCATTTTTAACATGAATATTTTAAAGGAACATCTAGATATATAATTTCTTGCATTCTTTTTCATTTTTCAATATTGGGTTATCATAAAAGAAACAAAAATTAGCAGGGCATTATTTAACTAATTCAAATCTCTCTTCAATTAAGACTATGATCTATGATGGCCAGAAGAAACATGGTCTCCTTAAAATTAGAAATTATTGGGAATTATTTATATATATTTACACATGATTTGCTTGATAAGTAAACATTTTTATTTCCTTACTTTAATATCCTTATAGTTTATTGGAATATTACTTTCATTGCATATTTTCAACAAATATCTTGCAGTTTATTTTGAGTTAGAAAAATCAATGACTAACATTTTGTAGAGTATTTTTTTAGTCTTTTAAAAATTGAAATAGCCAAATTTAGATCTTTTTGAAATTTTTTGTTAATTTTTGATAATAATAAGCAAAAGTTAAAATCAAATAACTACAAATAGCAGAATTCAAAATTAATTTTTTACCCAAGATCATGATTTATGTTTTGTTTGAGATTCTTCTGTTGTTTCAGTTAACTCCTGTGGTGCATCTCGTGTCTTACCTAAATTCAATCTAATTGCTTTAACAGATTCAGACAGCATTCTCATCACACATATCCAAGAGTGATTTTAAGGTCATTGCCTTGTTTCATCAGAGTATTTCATCTTTGGAAGATTCAGAAAACATAGCATATAATCTTTGAATTGTTGTCGAAACAGTTGATATCATATCTCCTAATAACAAATTCAGATGTATAACAAACACAAGTATTTCGGGAATTTTTGCCAGTATTCTATATGGTAAACTTTCTATTTTTCAACTATATTGCCATTGTTGTATCTTAGCCATTACCCTCAGCGATTTTTTAAATTATTTAAGTTGAATTTTAACATTAATTCTGAACATTTTAGTAACAGTAAAAGGATTTACAATTTTAGCATTCAGAAGCCATCTAGTTACCAGTGGAAAGAATAGTTGTGATCCTTCCTAGAAGTCACAACTAGAGTAACGTATACAATTTTAGAAATGATATGAATTGTTGCAATGTGTTCCTTTTCTATTCTGTGCAACTTTCGTGAACACTAATATCAGTTCCTCAGTACCTGAGGAGCCAAGGTGGAACACAAAGAGAAGCAAGAAGATGAATGCTTGGTGCTATTGGGAAATAGTACTTTATTATGTAAAAATTTATAGCATTCACACTACCTGAGAGGCAGGATTTGACAAGTTAATTTGTCTTTTCTTTTACCTAAGTGCTTCTGCCAGTCAAATCCTCCCTGCACTCCAGGGCACTGTCTGTCTCCTGCCTAGATGGTGGTACAATCCACCAACACTCCTGGCTTCCGACTTTTAAAGGACAAAGAGCAAGAGATGCAGAAACTCATTTTCCTGTGCCTCAAACTATGTTAGTCATATGAGTGGGTCACCTATGTCAGTGCTGATCATCGATCTGGGTAACAGAAGTCTCTGTGGGTTCTTTAATACAGTGTATTCATATGTGTGTTTGTGATCTGTGGATTCCCAAAGGCCAGTCCTGCCTGGAAGCTCCCTTCTCTCTGTGGAGATCCGACTGACTCTAGCACATGGAGTCTATCTATACCTCAATCCAGGTCATATGCCCTTGGGTCTTCTTTGCCTAAAGGGGCCAGGTTTGGTGTCTTCACTTCACCTCCTTTTGCACTAAGACTTCTAGATAAATCCTTTCTGTTTGGAGGGTCTTTGAAGCTATTAGTCAAGACTTTTTGTTTTTGAATGGCATTACATTCTAATATCCTAGAATGGATCCCTCTGGTTATTAAGTTTCTGACAAAAAAAAATTGTCTCTCCATTAAGGAAGGTTTTGCTGTAATTTACAGACAACCTGTACCCTGGACGTCCTTATCAAAGGAAGACACAGATAAACCTCCTTCAGGACAACTCTTCTTTCTGCTTCCCAGTGTCCAAGAATTAAGGAAGTCTTCAGTAAACAGGAACTCTTGTTTATTGATTTTGTTTTTGCCTTTTCTTAAAAAATAATTTATTATTACAACATTCTGTTCTGTGCACCCTGAATCCAATGATCTCAATGAAGTTCTGAATCCTGTTACAGTACAGTGTAATAAGATCAGACACAAGAGTAATTGAGATAATAGAAGGAAGTGTTTATATCAGTGCTTAGCATGAAGTGAGTGCTCAGTACACATTAACTTCTCTTTAAGTTAGGATTACTATGATTGTGAATTTGAATAGGGCTTTATAGAATCCAGTGCACATTCATACAAATTGCCTTGTGTGATTATTCTAGTCACATTGTGAGGTGTGCAGGAAAAACATCTCTCTCACACAGACAGTAAAATTGAAGGTCAAGTAGTTGAAACTATTGGAAGATTCCACACCTTTACACAGTTTTCTAATGCCTAGTGGTCAAGCAAAAGGAGTGGCATCTTTTGCCCAAAGCAGTAAAATAACTTTTTTCTTCTTTTCACCAAAATAAATGCTGTAAAATCTCCCAAAGAAGAAAATATCTTGAGCCTAATACACATAACATTGGTGGCATCTTCAAAATTCTGGGTATAGATTTCAATATGATGAAGTTTACTTTTACAGAACACAAGATTCCAAGTTTCCTACTTATGGGAAGTGTGGGCCAAAGTTGTATCTGCCATAGAGGGTGATGCCTAATGAGTCACCAACCCAAGCAGAATGTGCTTGGCAGACAGAGTTCCAGCAGAAGTTCCCCGAATCAAAGCATAACACGTGGAGGAGAACTGCTGGAAACTTGGCTTTACTTTCCTAGTACCTTCAGTAACTTATTTCCCCACTGTTTCCTCTTTATATTTTCTCTTCACAGTCATGGAGGTTCTCACTGGAAGCACTGAAATACCTTTCTTCTAGCATTAGTCATTCCCCAATGACTCTGTTCCCCCAGTTTCTCCCTTCCATGTACTTCAACTGCATTTACGATTTCTCCTGCAATGTTTAGTTTTACAGTTTATATCTTAGTCTATATTTCAGGCAACAAATCAATTTTATCTCCACAATTAAAATTTAAGTAACTTAAGGGAAAAAGTTATGTTCATACTTTTGTGTCATTCATAGTACACAGCACAATCCTGAACACATATAGGGGTTCAATCACATTTGTCAATTGATGGATTAAACCAGCAATTCTCAAACGTTTTCTTGTCATAATTCCTTTATACTCTTAAAAATGGTCGAGAATGCAAGGATACTTTGTTTATGGGGGTTAGATCTATCCAACACTTACCATATTAAAATTTTAAAGTGGGAAAATTCTAAAATATCGCTGTAAAACAAGACAACAGAAATGTACTTTTTGTGTTTCTGCACAGATGCAAAGAAAACTTTGGGATTTCAAAATAACAATCCATTGGATAATACTGAGGTTATAGAGAGTATACCAGGTACTATTGAAGATAACAACTTAGAGCACAGAAATACTTTGAACAACTGAGTTAATCTCAGAAAATGCATATGTTCATATCCTAAATCTACCTTGGAAAATTCTAGGAAACACAAGATTATAAAAGCATACATTTCATAAGCTGTCAGAGCAATAATATCAACCCATATTCTGTAGTCTCTGGAAAACTCCAGTTTGTACATTTATAAGAGAATAAGAGTGAAGTAGGCAAATAACATTTCAGTAATATAAAAATAGTTTGACTCCATGGATCCTCTGAAAGAGTCTGGGGTACCCCTAGGGGTTCTAAGATTGGACTTTGAAAACAAGCAGATCAAAGTATAGTCTAATCTTAATTAACTAGACCACTCAAAGATGCTCATTACATAAAATTATTATCAGAAAATTATAGGAAAATTAAAATCTATAATCTAGTGATTGGCCTTTGTATGAGTTATGTACTGCTGAATTAATTATCCATTTGTATTAGTCATCTAGTTAATCCTAAACTTAGTGACTTAAACCCGTAAATATTCGTTATCTCACAGTCTCTGTGGGTCAGGAACCCAGATGCAGCTTAGCTGGGGGCCTGTATCTCAAAGTGTCTCATGATTGCTTTAAGTTTTGGACGAGGGCTGTGGTCTCAAATGAAGACTTGACCTGCAGGAAATCTGCTCACAAGCCCACATATGTGGTTGTTGATAGGGTTCAGTCTCTCACAGATGATGGGACAGAGGCCTCAATTTCTCACTGGCTGTTGCCTGGAGGCCCTCAATCCATGGACCTCTCAATAGGACAATTCACAATATGGCAGTGGGCTTTCTTCAGAGCAAATGAATGAGAGGGCAAGAAAGGGGTGCCAAGGTAGAATTCACAGTCTTTTTGTAACCTAACCTGGTGACATCTTATCTCTTCTGCCATATTTCATTTGTTAGAAGCAATTCAATAAGCCCAGCCCATACTTAAGGGAAGGGACGTCCAGGGTAACAATAACAAGAAGCTGAGGTCATTGATTTCCACCTTAGAGGCTGCCTACTATAGCATTTTCTTTGTTGGAGAAGGAAAGGTATGATTCAGAGAATGGATGATAAGCAAAGAACCAGTTCCTCAAATTAATCTGTTCCCTTTTGCCCAGCTTCTTCTTGCTATCACACCATTCCTTTCTTCCATGTCTGATACTCCTGTTGCCAATGAATAAAGTGGTTTTATATTGGTGAGAAGCGTCTATTGAGTTCTTTTAATATTTAGAACTTTATGGCTTTTGGTCCTCTTATTTCAAGTTCATTGGATTGTCTGTTTTAATAAACATTTCTCACCCATGGGTGTGTCAGACTACTAGTTGTACTTCAAAGTCCATCTTTTCTGTATTTCTGGGCACATGGCCACCCAGCTAGCAATTATATTTCCCAGCCTCCTTGGCAGCTAGAAGTGACCATGGGTCTAAAGTTTTGAATAATGGGATGTGAGAGAAAGAGGTATACCACTTTTGTGTCATCTCCAAGAAGGGCTCCACATGCTGGATTTTGGCTCATCATCCTCCCCACCAGCTGGAAATGGTGACAACTTGAGCAGCTTGGAAGCCATATGTTGGCGATGGCAGACCCACCTTGGCTTCGTGGAGCAGAGCTGCCTCTCTAGCCTGAATCAGCCTGGCTGTTCCTAATGAGGAAAATAAACCCCTATGTTTTTTAAGTCACTATTTTGGGGGCCTCTTTGCTTTTAACAGCTTTGTTATTCTCCAGCTAAATTAGACAGAAAACCAAGCAGAACTGTTTTATTCTTAGTTTAAAATACTGTGTTACCCTATAGCAGGGGAAGTTGTGATAGCACTATGTGAGAACTCTGTACATTCCATTCAGTTTTGTTGTGAACCTAAAATTGCACTAAAAAAAAAAAGTTTATTAATTTAAAGCAAAACATTGTTTTACACTTAGTAAATAAAAAATATTTTATTCAGTCATTCATTTATGTTGTTCAGTAAACATGAGCACCTACTATGTACCAGATACATTGGGGACATTGTAATGAAAACAACAGTCACATTCCTTATCCTTCTAGAAATTTCTGTTTAGGGAAATCAAAATTAAATAAGTGATCATGCATTAATTAATTAAATTGTGAAAATGCTAAGAAGGAATGTATAGAGTGGTGAGTATGTAAGAGGCTATAACCTATGAAACTAACAGAGATCACGTACATTTTAAAAGAAAATAGATAAATGCTCAACAGAAATAATTTCATATTGGAAAACATTTTTATTTCTTGAAAGAGATGCCATAAGCAGTAAAAAAAATGAAAGTTGCTTTGTGGCCTTAGCCTCAGTTTCCTCATCTGTAAAGTTCAGACAAAGATACAGGTAATTTTCCTAAATGTGGTATTTAGCTTTCTCCCCTCTTACATCTCTATCTCCAGAACAGATTTTCAAGTGCATAGTATGACCTAATTTTTTTCAACAGCTATTTTTGTTTTCAACAGCACTGGATTTAAATAAAAGAGACTCTTTGTCCCCAAGAATAATCTAAATATGTGTGGGAAAAGACATGTGTATCTATATTTCAATGAGATAAAAATGTGCTCAAAGGAGAAATCAAGTTAAGATCCAGGAGAATAAGTGTAAGGTTAATCTGACATTTCAAATGTTTGTGTTGATCTGTGAAAAAAAGAACAGAATATCTACCCTTTTGACACTTTCCTAACACACTGATGACTCAAATAAATTTGTGAAATGTTTTGAGCATTTTGGAGGATAAGCAGACCCAAATAACAGAATTGAAGTAAGGCCTCCTGAAGACAAGCACTTGGAACAGTTGCGGTTTCTGTATACTGTGACATCAGCTGTCCTTTGCTCTTCTGTAATTCTTTCCCTGTGGAGATGACATGGGAAACAGGTTGGAAAGCTAAAACAGAGATAACCTGACACTTTGTATCTGTGAGTAGTCACAGAGGCAGTATGTAGTGAATAAATGAGTAGACACTGCATCCAGCCTACTTGATTCAAACTCTGGCCCTGTCACTTACTAGCTGTTTGACTTTGGGCAAGTTAACTTCTCTCTTTTTCTGTGTCCTCATCTATAAAATGAGGGTGACAATAGCTTTTTGAAGATTAGCTAGATTTCTTAGAACAAGGGTCTGACATGGGACAAGTACTTATTGTTAGGTATTATTATTAATTCTATTTGGATAATATTTTTCATTTACAGCAGTTAGAATACATTAAGTTAGGTTAACCCATTAACAAGGGGCGGTGGTACATAGAGGCAAAAGAAAATTTAGAAAAAAGTTATTTGAACAATTAGATGTTTGGTTCTCAGAGAAAACTCAGTTTGTTTTATACCAAACCTCAAAGCTCTGCCTATCTTTGACTTTTCCTCATTAGAAAGAAAAATGTCACTCTTTGCTTCCTGCTTTCTATGTTGGTTAAATTTGGACCCCTAAGTTTAAAGTATGGCCATGGTCCAATTAAGTTTTTCCACTAAAGCCTACACACCACTGGAAATTACATTCTTCCTTGTCCATAGTTTTTCCTGCATTGCTGGAAAGAATTTAAAATCTCATCAAAAGCACCAGCCTTTCTCAGCAAGTCACACATCCCCAAAGCCAAGTTCAATCACACCTCTCAGTGAAAAGGAACCCACTCTCCAGAATGAGAGGCATGGCAGCTCCTCAGCACAGCGTAAATTAATATCACAGCTGCCACTTTCATAAGAAAATCAAAACCAGCTTTTCAGTTTGTAAACATAAACTTCACAGACCCACTGTAGGACAGAGTGTTCCTAAGTATTCTGAATTTGCAACACCCAGAAAAACCTCCTGAGTGTTATTTACAGCATTTGCTTCATAGGGAGGAGAATTAACGTTTCAGTGGTTCAGGGAACAAATGTACAGATAGGCAAGAAAGCTAGCAAATTATTTAATGATTACTTTGTAAAAATATGTCACTGTGCAAAAAAGTGTTTGGAGATACATTGCAGGCCCATGTCACTATATGACACTTCTTCATTATCACTTCAATAGCCATGAATCCAGGGGGTGGGAGCACAAACTCTTATATTTGTGTCTTTCATGAAACACTTCGTATAAAAATAATGACATTTGTCCTTAGACTCACCTACCCCAATATTTTAGAAAATGTTGTATTCCTGCCTTAAAGCAGTGCTATTGTATCTCAAAAACTTGATGTGCTGTTTTCAGCAGCAATATTGAATGAGCATTTATTTGCATTTCACCTTTCTTGATGAAGTATTATCAATAATGTATTTTCCCCTTATTCCATCTTTAAAAAAAAAAACATTTACAATGGGAAGAAATAAAAACACATCAATGGCAGGATTGTCTACCTTTGGCAATGCCAAGAAATTTTAAATTTCTCTTTTCATAATGCGGCCATCGCTGTGGAATTCTGAGGGTGGATTAATGCTTTTCTGGTACGTCAGTGTATCAGAACATGGATTTGCCGACAACAGCTGCAGCAAATTCCCCTGACTGAGAAGAATTACAAGTATTATCACCTAGATCATTAAACTGGGTTCATAGATTGCAGAATGTCTTCAATCAATTCATCTAAGATAACTTGAAGCCAGCTGGACCCCCTCAGTGAGAACTTGACTTAATTGGCCAATAAATGGCTGGAAAAGGTGCATGCTATTTGATAAAATTACCGAGTAAGCAAGTGATTACAGTTTGGAGAAGCACCGAGTGTAGACTGCAGGTCAGCCCTTTTGGGGAGGGCTAAGTTAATGTCCACTATTAAATGCTGCTGTGAAAAATGGTGGCTTACTTGGAGCTCAGATGGAAAAGAGGATCCAGGTCAGGCTTCAGCTGATGAAGTGGGTGAGAGGCACACATTTATCATCTCTTTGGCCTCATTTCTGCCTTGGTAATAGTCCCACACTAACCACTTCTGCAGTCGCCTGATTTTCTGTCTCCCTTTCATTTTATTGGCATAACTAAAAATATTGCCCCAGCCAACAAATTCATCTGGAAGGAAAAACCGCTTTTTCCTCAATAATGTCCCAAGAGTCTTTTTCACAGAAAGGTTAAGGAATTGAGAAGTTGAAAAACATAACATTTATATATACACATATCAATAATTATCTCTTTCTCAGGAGATTGTAGTATTTTGTTTTCAGGTTAGATGTCTACATTTTAACAGCACATTTTTAGCAAATGGGCAAATCAAATTTGGAATATGTTGCCAGACTGGTGGCAGAAATTATTAAATAAAACAAGCCTTTATGTAGAAACAAAGGTTTCTTAACATATTGCTTCCATGGCATTTTTTTTCCCTGCCAGTAAATGTTTTAGCCAATTTAAAAAAAAAAAGGAAAACTTTTGACAGATTTGGTTCAAGATTTCAGGTTAACAGACCTGCAACAACACATTGTCACTTGAATTATTGGTGTTAGACAATAATATGGTTTTATTCAGGGGAAGGGACACAATAAAGATTCCAGCATGCAATACACTCATTTATTCTTATCCAGAAATATACTTGTTCATGAAGTTTACTAAACATATTAATTTTACTAAATAATAATTATCATTAGGGTTTTCAGCAAGTAGAAAGATGGAAAATAATTCAAACTAAAGTTACAGTTTGAACTACAGCTGAAGCAATTAGACACATCTTAAGCCTGCATGGTGTTCATCAGATAAATTTCATCAGCTTGCAAATGCCAATTGCACTACTAGCATCCCTTCAACTCCGTTAACTTCCTTTGGAGGTATGATCAATGATTCTGAGTTCTACTTGGCTCATTAGTGTGTCATTTGGGCAGACGTAACTGGCACGCTATGGAAGAAATCTGTACACAGAACGCCAACAGTCATGTTCACATCCATTCTGGCGGCACAGACCTTCTTTCCAAGATGGAGATGTGATGCACCTTGGAACCTTTGCACCTGCTGTTCCTTCTGCTTGGAATACTCTTCCTCCAGTCTTCAGGCCTGTGCTCACAGGTCACACCCCCAAAATAACTTTCTTAGCCACTCTACATAAAACAGCTACCTACAATCCTTCCCCATTCCTTGCCCTGCTCAATCTCTACTGATATATTATATATTTATGTACTTATTTTATATTTCCACTAGCAGAATATGAGCTTTATAAAGATCAGGGCATAGTTGTCTTGTTCATATCTATATCCCCAGTGCCTAGCATATATTATATGCTCAATAAACATGAGTGAATGAATATCTTTTCCAACACTCCCGGGCCCTGTCACAGTCCAGTTTATTTTTCCTTGAAGCCCTTCCCCACTGCTCCCGCCTTTAATCTCTGGTGCACCCCCACCCCTATCTTCTCTCCTCCTTCAGCTGCCATCTCTCATTTGACTTTTATAATCATCTCTCTCATTTTCCTTAATAGTTTCATGTCCCAATATCATTTTTCCAATTAATTTGTTATCTCATTAAAGGCAAGAAATAGGATTCAGATAATTTTTCTCAGTTTTCATCATTTCAATCCTATAAAAGCTAAATGATAAGTATATGTAAAATTGGACATATTTTCAAATAGAAGCTATTCATTTGCATAGCAAAAGCAGCTAACATTTATATAGAGCCTAATTTGGTTGGGCAATGTGTATTTCACTTATGAAATGGAACCATGTCATTTATTCCTCCAGTCTACCATATAGGCAGTTTCTATTGTTTAGCCACATCTTACAAATGAGGATACAAGACTTAGGAGAATGAAGTCCCTGGATGAGGTGCCAGAATGACTTGATGCACCTGTATTTAAACCCAGGTCTTTCTCCCCCAGAGTTTGAGCTCATAAGGGCATTACTCTGTAGCTTCCATGACTTAACAGCCTTCTGATTTCTTTGTTAACTCTTTGTTACTGAGGCCCCAAATCTTCCAAGGAGAACTTGAAAGTATAACACACTCTGCAAGTATATGTTTTAAACTGTCTTCTTTTTACCATAGTCGTGAACTAGTTCTGACTATTGAGAAAGCAAGTCGTTTTCAATGCAGCAGCTCATAAATCATCATCTCCTATACAACCTCAATCTGAGTTGATTTTCAGGAAGAGGAGAGTTTCACCTCCACACCATCAATCTCCTGCTTCTAAAATATTTCTTCAGAGTGATCTTAAAGAAAAACAAGGCAGCAGTTGGGTGATCATTTTCACAAGCTTTTTGATGACTACACTGTTGTTCATTAGCTGTTTGAAATGGAAATCACTTTCTGGATAGGAGAGCAAATGGAGGTTATATTTCCTCCCCTATCATTTATTCCTAGAGTATTTCAGTGAAGAGTTAAATCAGGGAGCACTGGACTGGTGCACACATTTTTCTCCAACCCTGAGATCTTTCGGGTGAAAGGGCAGCACTGAATTAAGCATTTAGTGTATTCAAAAATCTGTGACCCGGAGCTTGTGCCTGAAAGCATCATAGATAATAGGTTTGGAAGCACATTACATTTTCCTGGTATTTATCTCACCTTGCCTCGGACCATCTTCTCCAGGAGTCATAATTATCCCACTAGGAAAACTGTCCCATTGTCTGCTAGTCTTACTGGCAGGAAGTTTTTCTTGCTCTCCGACTGGATCCTTTCTCAGCAGGGCCCATTATTTCTCATTTAATTAGTAGCACTTGATAATAAATAGCTCTTTCTCTTCATTCATGTTTTCATTTAAATAATTACACAGTACAATGTCCCCATTCTCTGTAGGCACTTCTTCTGGAGGCTGAGAAATAGGATTGTAAACCATGGGCTTTGGTACATCTTTCAAGCATGACTCCACCTTTTTAAAAAGAACAAGGCAAATACCTTTGTGCTGATGGCGGACCTTCAGGAACATGAAACGTTATTCTGTTTTCTCTAGGAAGGGAAACAGATACTAACCAGCTGGCAGGCCAAACTACAGTTGTTGATGCATCTAATGGAAATTCTGCTTTGGTCAGGGCATCGTGCAAGTGCTGAGGATATGGTGATAAACAAGCCAGATGCCGGCCTTGACCTCATGGGCTTATGGTCCAGACCCCAGAGAAGAGAGAATTGAGTAGAAGCTCTCAGACAGTGCTTCTCAAACATTTATGTGCATATGAATTTTCAGGGACTTGGTTAAAAGGTTCTGATTCAGTAGATTTGGGTGGGGCCTGAGAGTTTGCATTTCTAACAAACTCCTCAGAGATGCTCACACTGCTGGCTCATGGTCCACAATTTGAGTAGCAAAGAGTCTATAGAATGAGGATCTAGACTCATCTCTACTGCCAAGTGAATGTTTGGCACTTGGACAGGTTCCTTAAAGAAGTAGAGTCTTATCATCTAGCAAATAGGACTCTAATAACCACTTTACCAAGTTGTTGTGAAGTCAAATAATTGTAAAATCACTTGATAAAATTTTATGTGCTATATACATCTATAGTTGCTAAGGAAGTAATATTCTTATACTTAATGTATTTTTGAACATACAGTGAAATTAACTCAAATCTGATATATTATTTTGAACTGTGATTACTTCCATGTCTCTTAAACAGGCTTTTCAAAGAACATATTTTTAATTTTAAGACCAAGGGACTTGTGTTTTCAAGTTATTATGTTATAGGCAAAGCAAGGACTCTCTTTATTAAAACACTAGGGCATTTTGACTTCACTGTGAGATGTTATTAGCAGCAGGCACCACCATAAAATGGATTTCGGATGGGACTTAAAATTTTGGATACTTTTAATAAAAAGGAATAGGATATCTAATTGGCTGGGAAATGTTGATATATTGGGGCTAATTTTAAATAGGTTCTCTGTTATTAAGTGTGGTTAAAGGCAAGGGTTTTGATTCACAACTTATTAGTTGAGTAACCTAAGGCAAGTTACTTAACCTCTCTGAACCTGTGTTCTCGGTTGTAAAATGGGCATAATAACCATACCTAATTAAGGATGCTGTGAGAATTAAATAAGCTAATGCATTAAAGCCTCCAGGTTCCTAGCAAATAATATCATTGCCTACTTCTCCTTCCCAGTGTTTGGAAGAACTAAACGTGGCCTTGCTCTAAGTCACCTAAACTCTTATGCATATTCTGGGTCTTTCTTTAACCAGGAACTCTATGCCACTTTCCTCTGTGAGATCCCATTTAGAGTATATGCTGAACTTTATGAGAACCAGGGCTATGGTAAACCCCTATCTTGAAGAAACTGATTTAGCTGATAGTGAAGGTTATTTTCAGTATCTAAAACTATATCCTTGTATGAATAATGATATGAAGATGGAGAAAGAGAAAAATGAGCTATTGAGTCTATTGAACATGAGTATGTATCATACTGGGCTAAACAGCATACAAATATTACCTGTACCATTAGCTCCACTTTCCAGATGAGAAAACTGAGATTCAATGTTAAGCAACTCGTCTAAAAACTATAACCAGTATGTGAATTTGCTAGTCTAATCTAAGGCTCATAATTTTAAAAACATTTTCATATATCTTAGCTCATGTGATGCTTGCTCAACATGAGGGCAATATATCTGCGCCCTGTTCCTGGCACCACTCAAGGGGTCAAGCTCTGTGCCGCAAACACCCTATGTGGACCTCAAAGTCAAAGAAGCCCAAGAATGTCTGCTGCATCAGTGCCTGCCAGACAGTATGAAAACCAACCAGTTGGTCACTGTGACTTACCCATCTGTTGTGGGCCAGGGTTCCTGAAAAATAGACTGCAATTTATGCACAGTTTTATCATGGAGCACTCTCTGGGGGAATATCTGTGAGGAAGGATGAGGGGTGCTGGATAAAGGCCTCAGCCATTCTTCCAGGACACTCTGACGTCAGAATGGCCCTCCAAATTATCCCACCTTGAGGCAAAGAGGGCCAGACTTTAAATTTTCCTGCTGCCCAGTCATTGGATGCAGGGTACCAGGGCCTGAGGTTAGGGGCATGACCTTGATGACCCGAGGAGAGTGACTCAGCTGAGCTATTAGCCATCAAAGGCTGGAGGGATGAGTGTGTCAGTCTAAGGGAAGGTCTTGGTGGTATCCTACAGCAGCCACTACAGCAGTCCTTTGCTTCCTGTCCCCTCCTCCTCCCTGAACATTTTCTCCCATGCCAATGGGTTAATGCTTGAGATAGGGCGGTAACCACATCTCTTGGGATGTTGCCAACTGTATTCACTCCTTTTCATGTCTGATAAATTATGTGACAGAGATGGGGGCAGGGGAAGAGAAGAGAAATGGTATCCTGATTCTGCTAGCTTGGGGGCAGCAGCACAGAAGCACACCGAATCCCAAAGCACCACACATTGGGTATTTTATCTGCATCTCTGGGATATTCAGTAAAAAAAAAAAAAAAAAAAACTTTCCTCTCTGTGAGAAATTTTAAAAAATTTTAAGAAGCCAGAAAATAGTCTAAAAGCACATTACCAGGAAATTGTTGCTACTGTGTTTATGACTGTTCTTAATGTTTTATGAATATGCTAAAAAAATGCTCAGGCATATTTCCTTGGGCATTCTAGTTAATTACTTATTCCGAGTGCTTCTACTCCATTCCTTGCAAAATGTGTTGTGCATTAATTCTGATTATGTACAAAAACCCACCTGCAAGGAAAAACTCTGAATCAGTAATGCTGATAAAATGAGCAGCCCTCCTGGGGCTCCACTGAGAAAGAGGATACTGGACAGAATTAGAATCTTGTAGCTAAGGCTATTCATAATGTCATTAACATAAAGGCAATTAAGTGAGTTTTTAACCTACAACCCTTTATTGTTATTAATGAACATTAGAAAAACACAGGAGATAAAATTGGTAATTATCTCTGCACCGAGCTATGCAATAATGTGTTTAAATATAAAAACAAAACAAATGATTATTGTTAGTATTTTCAGTAGCAGAAACCCCAGGAGCAGCTCCGTCATATTTAATCACATGGGCCTACACCAAGAGGGTTAATTAAAAGAGGGCTCTACCTTCTATGTGCCTGGTTATTCAGTTTAATATGGAATCAACAAACGTAAATGTAAATTTGCAAAATATTCTGAGCAGTTGTTTCTTCCTGCAGGTTAACCACCTTTACAGAAACACTGACTGATTCCTTCTCCTTCAGGACAATGGTCTATGGATCCATAACCAAGTTTTTCCTTTTAGAAAAAATTACCACACGATGTTTTCAAAGCCTATTACAAGAACTACTATATAAAACCAGGCTTATGGTTCAGTAAAAATAATTTCAGCATTTGAATAAGACATGTAGATTTGAAAAATAGTAAGGAGTGAGATTTTCAGCACTCTGCTTTATTCAAAGAGGCTCCAGTTTAATTTTTTTCTTTCTGTGTGCAAGCTGTAACAGCCAATAAATAAGCCATCCTAGACAGGGCTTCTTTATGAGGATATAGTGGTTAATGTACTGCGAATACGCTGCATCTAATAATAGTTTTCCACTAATTAATTAGTTTGTAGATCTTACAATTTAAAATGTTAGTTTCACATTCCTTTATCATTTGTTCCAAACTGGTTTTGTTTTCGAGGCCCATTCCTTTTTAAGAGGACATATACACCTCTAATTTGCCTTTGCAGTGGACTTCAGGGCAAACAATGCAGCACAGTGTGACCCTTGGAAACATTTTGAACAGCTTCCATGTGGCAAAGCTAGCACTTTTTGTGCTCATATGATTTTTTCTCAGACAACCAATTCTACAAGAGAGATTCCTTTGGTACGTAAAAGAAAAGGAATTTTACAAAATAAAATAATCATAGCAACAACTGCTTAGATTTGTATATTACTTTACAGTTTACAAAACATTTTTGGTAACTTTGGAAGATACTGAGATCAAAATTATGACAGTCCACATTTGCTTTCATGGACCTACTCTGTCTTATACATTTTATTACACACATAGAGCTTCCCTAAGTACAAGCAAACCCCTTAGGGGAACAGGAAATTTAGCCATACAGTAGGGTCAGAATTTAGTCATGGGAAATAAGGGGGAGAAAGTTTCTTAAGTGTCAATTATGCCACCCAAAGATGCTAGGGTTCAGATTTTAAAACCAAGAATGAATCCCATAGTGTCATCTACCTGAAAGATGGAGGCTGAATCAAGTTATCCAGGAATAGCATCAAAGAGGCACAAGGCAAATTCCTTGATTCTCATTAGCCAAATCTCAGAGGGAAGGAGGCACCGGTGTGAGGCAGAGCAGCAGGCATCCCTGGAATCTGCCCTTCCTTTCTACACAGCTTCGTAAGTGGTTCTAGCTGGCTGGAAGAGCAACACTACAAACCAGCCCCAGAGCACACACAGCAACCCAGTCTCTCATCCACAGGCCCAACGCCAGGGTTGGATAAGGTCTTGGTTGGTCCTTTACCTTCTAAGCACTAGGTAACCATTCTCATAAAAAGCTCTTTGTCTCCTTTGGCTACTGCCCCAAGCTCTGATCATGTCATATGGTGCTTCCTATGGCCCAGGAAAGCAAACTCATAAGGCTTAGATGGTAGACAGAGGCCTTGGAGGGATGGGTCTCTCTTATACTCTTAGGCTTAGAGCAAGTAGTGACTTTCCCCTTTAAGCTGAGAAACATTTCTTTTTGCACAAGAAATTCTGGGGTGGGAGGTGATAGGAAAGCAGTATTCATTAAAGTCATTTGCATTTTCAAGTTCCATTATTCCTGAGTCCTAAGAACTGCTGCCCGGCTGGTGCCTCTGCCATGTGGCAGACGCAAGCTCAAGGTCAACCTCCGGCTGTTAGCCAAACAATTGGGAACCACAGCACACTAAAATTCCCCCTTTCTGGTCACCTTCCCTGGCTATTAACCACCCCTAGGGCACCCTCAGGGGCCGCAAATTTTCTCCTGGCGCCTCCTCTGACTTGTGAAAATTCTAGAGGCCTGTGAGGTGAATGATGAGCAAGCACAGGGCCATATGCAGGGCCTTTGATGATCTGACATCAGACAGCTGAAAGAGGAGAGATGGTGGCTGGGCGGCTGCTGTATTGTCGACCCTTTGATTTGACTCATTCTAGATGCCCTGCATGGCTGCTGCCAGTGGGCCAGCCGGAGAGAAGGTGGCCAAACAGCAGAACAATGGCACAGCCTTTCACAGCTGGAAAATCATTTTTTAAAGACCTCCAGGAGGCACCAGTTGGTCCTAGCAGCTGACATTTGATCTGGGGAGTGTGGAGCAGCTGATGCCAAAGTAAGACTCTCCAAATCATTCCAACTGCTGGCCGGCTGTGGAACTGCCTGTTCATTCACCTTCCTGTCCACCCACAAGAAAAAAGAGCCTGAGGGAGATCGCCTTGCTAAATTTTCTGTATGCAAAGAAGGAGTCACCTGGGCTCCTCTAACCCCTACTCATTTTTCACTAGGCTCTCAGAGGGATAAATGATAAGTGCTATTTATAAGACAGATTCCCGTAGGAAAAAATGGTGTCAATTTCACATTCGAGATACTCAGGGAAATAAGAAAATTCTCTGCAAATGGTCCTGTTTGGACAATTTTGATGTGCTATTATCCATGCCCAGATGATAGACACACAATTGCTTAAAAGAGACAGTCGTTTTTTAAAAATACTAATTGAATACAGTTTGGAGTCTTTGCAATTTGGTCTAAGTTTAAATGACTACAATTAAGAGAGGTGGGTGTCATATTTAGAGTGACCATGTGGTTCATCATCTAAACTATGACCATTTTGAGAGTGTGAAGAAGGCTTTTAATAATTACCCACCCCCAAATTGGCATAAACTGCCACCGTTCTAGGTAAATCGGGATTTCCAAGCTTCCCTATTATTTTCCCATCACCCTCACAATTTTCTTCTCAGGGAAAATAGTGCAAATGCTATAGAGGTCAAATCTTTCTGAAATGCCAAGTTATTAGTCTGATCACCTCATTCTTAAAATGGAGAGATGTTGTAAGTCTCTCACCATACATCTAATCACCACAAAGCAAAATGAAGACAAGCATAAAATTCACATCGCCAGGTTTTGGAAAGGGCACTGAACTAGGAGTCAACATATGTGTTATAAGTCCTAGTTTAGACACCGCCGCCGCTGCCGCCACTACAATTGTTGTTATTATTTCTATTAAGAATTATCATTTACTGAGCATTTGCTGTGAACTAGGCATTGTGTCCCATGGGAGCCTGGGCAGAACCTGTGCACAGCCTAGAGCCTAATAACAGTCTTGATGAAGCTGAGCAGAAATTTACTATGTGTGGCAATTTACAAATGCTTCAATCAATGAGATATTGTCTTCCCCATTTTACAGAGGGGGAAACTGGGGCTCTGAATAGTTAAGTAGGTCTGACACCAAGTTCATGCTCTTACCCACTGTACCATAATGCCATAAGGAGCTGATGGACACCTCCTCTTCCTGCTCCCCAGTGGCATTCTCTCACTTTTAGCCCTTAAATAGTTACATACACATAACGCAACATTTTATTTTGTTGTTTTGTTGTTTTGTTGTAGGAGGCATGGTCTATGATCAGAAGTACAAGATGACATAGGGCAAAATACCTAATGAAGAGACCATGATTCCATATAAACTGGAATCGTTAAAACATAAGGGTTTGATAGCCAAAGAAACCAGAAATGCAGAGGAGTTTCAAGCATTTCATAGCCCTCAGTGGATATCTGTTGAGTAATTTGTCCCTCGGATGCTCAAAATCCACTTTGACGTCCCTGCACAGCTTCTGCATGAGCATTTCCAGGGACAGGTTGCTCACTGCTCACTAAGGAAAGATGTTTCCTTTTACACCAGGGTGGCTGTTATAAAATATTTTCTTATTGTTGAACGAAAATTCCAATTCTTTGTAATTGTCATTCTTTGTTTTTGGTTCAGCTCTTTAAGCTCCTACGTAATGTTTTCTGCTCTACATATTTTCAAATAGACAAGTTCCTTTGTTTACCAAGTTGTGGCTCTCCACCTGTTCTTAAATCCTTTGGCTTCCAAGTCCACAGTGACTAAGAAGGGCTTATGCTTGCGGTCCCTGGAGGCATTTTCCAAAAACAGAAGTACAAGTTGATACTGCAAAACTTTCTGACCAGGCATGCTCTTCTTTTACGCTACAGTTTTAGAGGCTTCCTTTTCCATTTATGATCTAGCTTTGTCTACATTGATCATCTGTTGAGTCGCAGAAGCCTTTTTTCATGTTGATCTCTGTCAGGGAAACTGCTTAGCAGAAGTACAGTAGTTTGACTTAACTAGTACAGTATCTGTCCTCCAGGCCTCGCAATTCATTTTGATGCTGTAGAGATGCAAGTGACCACCAACCTAGGAACTCTCTCCGGCCTTCAGTGTCAATGTGTTCGCCAAACTGAGACTCCAAATTCTCAAACTAAGTATTTGGCTTCCACATCATAGTCTGAGGAAAACTACTTCTTTCCCTTTTCAAAACTAGAATGATATTTGCTCATCTCTAATTTTCCTAGGACAGTAGTTTCTTTAAAAATGTCAATATTAGTTAATATTCTCCTCTCTCTTCTCTTACCAAGACTTCCATAAATATCTGAGGGTAAAATTTTTTTTTATCATCCAATCAATGAAAAAGGAGCAGAAAAGAACTGGATCTAGCCTAAAGGCAACCACAGGTAATGACTTAAAAATTAATGAATCACTGTAATAACACTATATTTCTGATTCTCCTATATCTTCATTATGTGAGGTATAAACATGTATGTTCTGGATTAACTCTGAATTTGGGCAGAATTGGGTTCTGCACATGATCCATTTTCCTATGACCTTATGAGGTACCAAAGAGTAAGGATTATTATACTCATTTTACAGATGGGAAAAACCAGACCAAAGGACCCTTGCCCCACAACTCCCAGTTTGTGTATCAGGATTCATGTGTGGCTTATTCACCCAGTGATTTGATAACAGGTTAAGACAAATGATCAGTGGGCATAGAATTCAGATTTTAATAGATTTTCTCCAGCTGTTATTCCTATGTGTGTGCACAGAACACAAGCTGATTTGTGCCTCACCTCTCCCAGCCCTCAGTGAGCAGTTTCAAGGGTGATTTGTCGGTCCTGGTCACTCTCTGGAAGAAAACATGTGCAACATAGGCAACTTTGGCTGTTCTTTTGATAAAATGCCATGCCAACTGTGGAATGTTGAAAGGTCTCCTTTGGCTGGAAGGATGTACTATGTTGCACTGGCAATCTACTTTTGGCATTTGAACTTATATCTACATAGATATTTTTCAGTTTGGTACTTTGTATCTTAATTTAAACTCTTATCATAGAAACACCACACAAGTTTCTGGGAAGAGTAATCTTACATGGTAATGGTGATAACATTTCTCAGTTATATTTTTTCTTTGTCAGATGTATGCGTATGTGTGTTCATGCCTTTGTGCATGCACATGTGTGTGTGTGTGTGTGTGTGTGTGTGTGTATTTCCTTGAAAGATCATTTTGAGCATGTACAATGTGCCAGACCCAGTGCTAACTTCTGTCAACTCAAACTAATACAAAAGACTTGAAAACTCACAGAGCAATAGGAGAGGTAGGTACATAAACAAGTACTATAAAAAATAAGAATAGCCTGTTTGAGAGACAGGTGTGCATAGAAGAAGGTGTCAGGGAAGGCTTTATTCGAGCTGGGTGGGTCTTTTATTAAGCTGGTGAATAAGAAAAGAGAATAAAATCCAGTCAGAGAAGAGTCTATCCAAAAAAGGAGAAGGGTGTAGCATTTCAGGGAACTGTAGGAAGTTTAATGCAGTGTGTCACCACACACAGTGGTAAGTGAGGGAACATAAAGCTGGTGAGAGCAGGAACAAATGTGGAAGTGTCATGAACATTGTGTCAGAATATGAACTTTATTCTGTAGGTATATGAGCAGTTGCAAACAGTTTTGTAAGTGATACCCTATTGAGTTACTCAGGAAAAGTATATTGTTATTAAAGCTACACTGTTACTCAGGGTTTCTCAACCTTGGCACTATTTATAGTTTGGGCCAGAAAATTCTTTGTCCTGTGAATTGAAGTGTGTTTAGCAGTACCCTTGGCCTCTACATTCTAGATGCTAGTAGTACCTTCTGCCCTCCCTGCACCCCACCACCAGACTTGACAAACAAAAATGCCTCTAGATGTTGCCAAATGTTTCCTGGGAGAGAAAAGTGCATCAGTTGAGAAGCACTAGTGTACCTGTTGTGGCAGGTACTGTACAGGAAATTCTTCCAGAGACAAAGTAAAAATAGTGATTTGGAGAGAAGGGAAAGAAAAGCACTTTAGCAAAATCTGCAGCAGCTGGAGCAGTCTGCTCTTCCAGATCACTTCGAAGATTTCAAAAATTGTATCCTATGTATCCTAGGTAGACTTAGTCTTTTGACTATCTAATTAGATGACTTCATTCTTGGTTGTCAGTCTGAGGTCACATGAGACCAGGGCATCCACTTTGAAGACCTTTTTTTAGCCAGTTGCATTAGGTAAGGAAAATCCGATATGTTTTGGCACCTCACTGAGGAAAATTGGTCGTCAAGGGTGATTTTGCATAGGAAGAATGACAAGATCAAATGCTTTTTCAGGAAAATCACTCCAGTGATTGTGTGGCTTATGTACTGGAAGGAGAAGAGATGAGAGGTCAGGCCTAGAGAGCCCAATAAAGAGGCTGCTCCCATACTCGAGGTAAAAAGTGATGGAGACTTGACTGAGGCAGTGACAGTACAGATGAGCATGATGGGACCACCTCAGGAGACAGTTCCAAAGTAGAATTGACAGGATTCGCTGGCTGATTAGATATAAAATGGGAAGTTAGTAGCTGAGGCTGATCCATGTTTCTGGTCTTGGACATTGACTGCACTCAAATGTTATTGACCATCAGGAATAAAGAAGGACCAGATTCAGTTTGATTCCTTTGTCTTATTGATCTATAATAAAATAATTATCTAAATAGTTATAAGAGTAACCATTATAGTTAGAACTAATTTATAAGTTCAGAGCCATTATAATCACTATTAATTCTTATTGACTTCATAGTTTCCACTACTGATTCCTTCGGGGGAAAAAAGAACTGGAATATTTATTAATGTCTTGCCCTACAGAAGTTCTGATTAAATTGAAGAGAAAAGACATACACATCTATGTTGTAATACAAAAAAAAAAAAAAAAGACTATCAAAGATGGTCCAAATAAATGCCAAGTGTGTTTCTGGCAATGAGTTCTGTGAGCTCAAAAAAGGGCACATTAAGAGCTTAATGGCAGTGGACCTTTAAGGGTACATGCATGTCGGATTGAAAGAGTGTATGGTAGGTTCTATCTTTCAAAACAGCACTTCTCAAAATATGGTCTGGAGACCCCCAGGGATATTCCAGACCAGTTTGGAGGAGGGGTGGTCTTTGAGGTCAAAACTATTTTCATATTACTATGAAGACTTAATTTACCTTTTTCTCTCTCATTCTCTCACACAATTACAGAAGAGTTTTTTAGAGGCTACATGTTGAGTGATGATGTCATTACTCTAACAGCTAATTGAATGCGTCCCTGTGTATTACTGAGTCTTAAAATTTTCTGTTTTATTTTCTAGCATGGTAAATATCAATCAATATATAATCCACATGGACTAAAGCTGTTTGGAGCATCAAACTTTTTAAAAAGTGTATATAACTGAACTTGAGATGAAAAAGCTTCGGAACCACTGCCTTGAATAGTCTACAAAAAGGCCTGTGTGACTCTCACTGACCTAAGGTGTGACATGTCACCTTACTAACCCACAGAGCCTTCCTCTAGGCCTTTTCACACTACCGGCTTATAAACCTGCTCTGTTGCTGGTAATTTGGCTTCACTATAGATCTGAAGTCACTGTTCTGTCTCTTATTTTTTTGCTGCTGATGGAAAATGAGCAGTGACTCTGCTCAATGTTTCTTTAATTTTATGTCTCCGTAGTATGAGCTGTGTCATAGGCTTCAAGAACTCAGTCAGAAACACAGCCCATGCTATTTAAAATTCTACATATGTACTCATGTTTTTCAAGTAATTAAATTAGATCCTATTATTTTTTCAAACAAGACAAAAACTTTAGAACAAAGCAACTTTCTTCAAAACTACCCACCTTTCTCCCTAATGCTCATGTTATCATCTAGAATTTTAGTTCCAACTTGTTTTAAGGACAAAAATTATTAGTAGTATTATAGTTATAATATTGTACTCCTGATTTGGATTTGTGGGAATTTGAGGGGTGTAAATATTCAGAGTGCTTGTCTATCTAAAAGTATTTCACCTTAACTCTTGAATAATAATTTGGTTTCACAGAGCAAATAGAACATATCTGATTGTACTCTTGGGTAATGAGTAAAGTGACTTTCATTTCTGTTCACAAGCAGGCAGACAGGTTTTGGCTTCCTGCTTCCTGCTTCCAGCTTCATGAGCCCAGTTCCAGCTTCCTGCCACATGCAAGAGATGCTGGGTCCCAGTTCCCAACAGGTGCTAAGACTCTCGCCCTGGTGGCCTTGTCTACTTTTAGCTCCCTGAGGGCTGTGCAGTTTTGGTTCTTGACAACCACTGGGTTTTCCTTTCTATTTCTAATTCATTGAGATTTTCTTTTTCTTGTTTTAGATTATGGCTATATATTTTTATATTAAATATGTTTAATAGTTAATATATTTAATAATTCTTAGAATAGTGAAGTTTTTACATGTGTTCAACTCACCATCTTGACCTAGAGTTCTGAGCCCATATCCTCTTAATGGTGCTGAGGAATATATTTGGCAACGTCCAGAAAAACTAAATCTTTCTGATGTACCAAAGCAGGCATAAAATGCAAAACACCAATTCAGATTTTGTTAAAGATCCTAAATTAGAGCTGAGCTATGCTGTGTTTGGATTGGTTATTGCAAATTAAACAGAACTATTTCATTCAAGTTTATGGTCATGTAGGTTAATTAAAATTTTCTCTTCAGAAATATAGCCCTGAAGACTCAATGTAATTTAAATAGATTCTAGATTCATGCAGAGTGAGAATGGCAGTTTCAATATTTAATTCTTACTTCGTAAACTTTGAAGGCTAAAAACACATCTTCCCCACGTTGCGAATACTCTTTATGTTGGAAACAACTCACTAAAGGAAACTTAGAGTTGCTAGGTAACTTGGTGCCTGTGGAAGGCTTCTGATAAAATGTATTTAAATCAGATTTCCTGGAGCAGATGGGCAAACTGAAGTGGAAAATAAATTCAAATGATCTGATATTGGCTTTTCATACTAAAACTAAAATCTCCTTGCAGCCAAAGCTCACAGAGATTTTTTTTAACTGGACAGATTTAAAGTGGCCGTGCTGCAGACAGCATCACATGTCATTCCCCGCAACATGAAGCCACCTGAGCCTTAGATGCTGAATTCTTTCGCAGAAACTGGGATGATACCTGAGAATGAACATTACATGGAGATGGCAGTGTCTTTGATATGCCTTCCTTGCCTCTTCACTGGGTACAAGCCTTTCCTATTATACTACAGGACCTAACTGGAGTAGCCTTCTCTTTAGTTCTTCCAGATATTAATAGTAAAATCAAATGTTCAAAATGGGGCTGAGCTGTTGGGGAGTGGATCAGCTAAGATAGAATCCCTTAGTCTTTAATGGTTAGAAATCAGAAGAAACCAAATTTGTGCAGGGAATGTATATACTGTCATGTAGCTATGAGCATCACCCAATAATTGAATTACTACCACTTGAGTTTACAAAGATCAAGTATGAAAAGAAGCCTCCAGTTATTTCTTAGTATGTTTCATATGAGACCAGGATATTGTGGGCAAACAGCGAAGACAGTGAGGGTTATACATAATCTTCCATGAGGAATCTTCAGAAATCTTTTTCTGAAGGAGAAACAGCAGTCACCCTGTATCTCATAAGAGTAGCTTCATTACTCAATTCTCTATAACCTCTTAGGGTGTTGAATTTGCACCCCAAAAAAGGTTCAAAAGCAATCTGATAGTTAACAATTTTGAAAACTTGTAACTAAGGATACTATATACTTGGAAATGACACCCCTGAGAAATGTCATCACCTCTCTGATGACATGCATGGAAAGTACAGATGAAATACAAAAAGGAAAGTGATTCTCAAACCCCAGTGTATGTGTCTCTTGTTATTCCACTGTGAGAATTTCCACCATGAGAATAAGAAGAGGACCCTTCAGAAAGAGGAGACAGAGCAATGGGAATGGCATGTTACAGAACTGTAGTCAAGAGAAATGGCTCATGCTGTGTGGTTATTGCCTCGCAGGCATCATACAAGGTTCTTCACAGTCATTGTTTTACTTAATTATAACAACAAATCTACCTAGAAGACATCATTTCTTCCCGTTTTATAGGTGATAAAACTGAGGCCTCGATGGCTTGGTAACTTAAAAGCGGTCACACAGCTTGTGACTGGAAGAGCCTCATTCAGAAGCAGGCCTGCCTAATTTTGAAGCCACACCTACTGCCTCAGGAGACTCAGGGTCGTAGGGAGTGAGAAGAGGAATACACACTCTCATATACTGCTAATGGGAGTGTAAATTGGTTCAACTTTTAAAAGAGAAATTTAGCAATATCTATCAAAATGTTATGTGTGCATACCATGAGATTCAGCAAAATTGTTTGGGTCTTTATCTTAGAAATGCACTTTTACAAGTACACAATGATATATGTATAAGGGTATTCATACTGGCATGGTTTATAATAGAGAAAAAATGGGAAACATCTTAAGTATCCATTAATAGGGAATTTGTTAGATAATTTTTGGTAAAACCACACAATAGAACATACTGCACTTACTGAAAGGAATAACGTAAATCTATGTGGGTATGTGGAAAGATATTCCCAATATTGTTCAATTGAAAAAGTTGCACGAGAGCACATATTTATGTGTGTGGTAGGAGGCACACCCTCTTTGAGGAAAGGAAACTGTCTAGAAAGCGTATACTGTTTCCTGTTGTCAATGGTGAGCTAGTAGTGAGCAGGACAAGGATGGTTCTTGGTAGAGCAGGAAGGGAAACTTCTTTTTGCTTGTACCGTTCTAAACTATCTAATTCTTTTCCTAATAAGCAAGTATTACTTTCATAATAAAAAAAAATGTAAAGAAGGCCCTCTGTGAACTTAGAAAATAATGGAAGTTTTTTAAAACACAAAAATGAAGTGGGTCAGGATCTATTGGAGAATAAAGGAAAAGCAGATGATGATTAAGGAGCTAATGATTGCCAAAGGTCATCTATGTCTTCATGCTAATTACCAAGGCAAATTCAAAAAGAACTTTAGCATTGGAGAGTGCACCTTGAAGGCAGAAGACCAAAAAGGAAACTCTTCATGATATTTCAGATAACTTGTCAAATCAATGTCTAAATACTTTGATATTCTCTCAACCCTATTCAGTGCCTGAAATCTTTGGCACATTTTTCTGCTCATACAAAATATTAGCAGTATAAAGGACACTCAGTAGGCAGCTCAGGTAGGAAGAGAAGTCTCCCTGCCACCACCCCAAACTTGGCTGCAGCAAACCATTCTATTCTCAGGATGCATGCAGGGTTGTCACTGACAGCTGTAGCCCTTTCTGCATGAAAATATCCTTCCTCTGATGTGGAGGCAGATTGCATTTGCCTGGCTAATCCAGCCATACACTGGAGAAATGAGAAAAGGCCCAAGCTACCCATATGCGCTATAGATTCCAAAAAGAGATGAGTCTTTTTGCCACTGCTTTTTCGGATAATGTCAACATGGCCATTATTGTTTCATTAGTTTTCTTTGCTCTAAGGCTAAAAGGAATTTCCGCTGAGTGAATATCTCTGAGATGCTTCAGACGTCTCAGAGCACTTTTGGCGGAAGACATGGTTGAATACTTTTTCTGAATTTTTTTGCACGGAAATGTGGTTTATTTGTTTTCTCCTGACTGCCCAATGCTTCCTGGTCTTATTATTTTGTTCTAGCTAGTTTCCTTTGTCTGTTAAAGCCATTGTTTGCACTTTCCCTAATAATAATGAAAGCTTATATTTATTAGGGCTTATTATGAATGAGGCACAGTTTAAGTGTTTTACATAAATTAATTAATTTAGTGCTCATTATAAGTCTATGAAGTCTATGAAGTAGGCAGCACTTTTACCATTTGGCAGATGAGGAAACTGAAGATTGAAGTGGTTAAGGAGCTTGCTCAAGCAGTAGAGTTAGGATTCAAAACTGATCAGTCTCACTCCAAAGCATACTTATTTCCCCATGTGTTTCACTGCTTCACAACAAAGATGGCAGTCTATCATGTAGCAGGCAGCAGGACAGAAAACTTTATTTACTCTCAGCAGTCTGGGTATTTCTTTCTTGTCCTTGACTCCTGCTCCTCACCAGGAAATTCTCAATGCAGCTTCCTTGGAGGGACCTTTTACCCAGAACCCTCAGCTTCGCTCTCAAGGCTCTAGCTCCTTCCTATCAACTTGAGCTCACATTCATCTCTTCCTCTGCTCACAACTTTTGCCTTTGTTGGCAGCACCATACAATTAGCACATATTTTTAAATATCCTATTATCCAATTATCTGAAATACATAATTTAACACGTTCTTACAATCATGCCTGCCTCCCTAAGCTCTGAGCATATATCAGACACCTTTTAGAATTTGCCTCATATCCTCTCAACCCACCCTTTTATTCTAATTTTAGCTATAGCAACCAGCTATACCCAGGAATAACCAGAGAGAGATCTTGTCTCAGCTGGACCATACATATTTTACACTTTCTAGCATGAGCTTCTCTGATAACCTGACTGGATATCTGCAGGAATCTGCTTAGCACTCACACACATGCAGACCTAGACATTCAGAGGGGTTAATCCCCTTTGGGGCAACACTTGACTAATAAGGATGGAGACTGGTAGGCAGAGCTGCTTCTCTCCTGCACCTTGGGCAGACAATTCTGAGACACATTTTAAATGGGCCACAGTGATGACCAGCTCAATAAGGTCCATTTTTGTAGGCTTTCTTTATAAGAAAGTTTGAGGAAGAGGCATATGGATGGACCTATGAGGAAAAAGAATAGTGCTGATTCTCTAATAGTTAGAATATATTGGTCCAGGAATCAACGGATAGAAATGGGATTGGTTGCTTTCACCATCATTCTCAGTGATCCACTTGTGAAATTTTCATTAAGGGCAATCTACCCTAATCACTATGAGGAACTAGGGTTCCTACTGCGCAATGGTGGTGATAGGGCAGACGGAATGTGTATAGGATCCAGGGATTGAGTAAGGCATCTCTTGGTGATACTTCCTGCCTATGAATGGGAACTGCAGCAATCTTAGTCCAAAGGGACTAAAGCAAATCAGACCCCTCAGGGATGAGGTTCTGAATCACTCCACCTGGAAACCACCCTAGACTAGCTGAAGTATCAGCAAAGAATGAGGGAAATCTTGAATGAGTAGTATAAAATAAAGATAATAAATATCAATGATGGCTTTAGGACCAATGGTAGGGGTGGGAAATGATGTTGATTACATTAACCTTCCTCTATTAAGTCTTGAAGGCTTAAGAAAAATAAAACAGAGTAAGGGGATAAAAAAATAGCAGGGTGGGGTGACTTTAAAAGAAATGGTCAAGAAAGCTTTCTCTGATTATGTGACATTTGGGCAGAAACCTAAATGAAGTATAGGAGCAAGTCATATGGGTACATGGGGAAGGACATTCCAGAAAGAGAAAGTAGCAAGTCCACGTTTCCAAAGCAGGAAGCCGCTTGGTGTGTTTGAGAAGGTAGTATATGGCCCAAGGGGAGTGAACAAAAAAGAGAGTGTAAAGAACGTAACCACGGAGGTAACAAGCTCAGACCACAAAGCCCGTTGGAGTAAGGACTTTGATTTCATTCTGTGTGAGAAAGAGAACCATCAATCAGCATATTTTGAGATGACATAGCTTACGTTATATAGAGCTTCCAGGTGTTCTGTGAATTGGCTGTAGAGGGTTAAGAATGATGCAGGGAGACAAGATTACTACAACAGTGTTTGAATCTCATTTCATATGGGTTTTCTGGGTGCACAGAATAAAGGCGTGCGGTTGCCAAACCAATATTTTGGATTAAGAGTGGTGTTACTGTTCTTCAGGGTTGACTTGAAGCTACTCTGGAGCAAAAGATTTTTATAAATCTTTTATAATGTGTAACACAGAGAAATAGTCTAGTAGTGAAGGCTCAGAAAATTCCTATGATTTTGTGACTAAAACATCTGTCTAGTCTTTGCCAAGAATTCATAGAAATCATGTCTCTCCATTGAAAAACATAAATGACATGTAGTTCCCAAGATCAGGCCTATCATTTTACCACATGCCAGAAATTATGCTCCTCACTACTTACCTATCTTCTCTTTTAATAACACCCCTGGGGAGATGAGGATTCTGTGCAGGTTTACAGATAAAGAGAGACATGGGATTGGGCAGGTAGGAGTTGAGTAACTTGTCAGTGGTCGTAGTAAGGGATGGAGCTCTGAATTTGAATCAAGAGCATATTCCAAAGCCCATTCAATGAAGACAACCCTGAACTACTTACCATAGAGAACTCCGGAGAATGCCCATATTCTTTGAGGGCCTAATCTTATTTTGGGGGCCTGACTTTTCAGATTCTTCTCATTATGAAAAATAACTGATTCCCTAGAAGACTGGATTTTTTTTTAATGCTCCATTTGCCTGGAAGAACATAATAAAGGCAGTAATTCTATTTATTTATTAAAATCTTTTCAATTAGAATGATCCTTTTGCTCTTGGAAAACCATTTGGTCCAATGACAAGAGTGGGTGACCATTTCAGTCTGAGCTCCTTTTATGATGTCTGTTGCAGTTATCCTGTGGAATGACTTTTTCCCCCGAGAAAGCCATAATCCTGCCTTATTTCTACTTAAAAAAATAAAAATAAAAAAGTCATCAGCACAGTTGCATCACAGAAGAGAGAAAACAAGAGATGTGTGACCTGTCTAGGAAATAGAGCAGTTGCCCCACAGGAGCTCAGCTTTTTCTGCGTGCTGGCTGTGAGCCTGTCCTCACGCTGGGGTGCAGCTCATTACTGCTCATAGTGACCAAGAAACAGGGCTGGGCAAAGGGGAGGAGGTGGCAAAAGGCACAGAGTACTCCCAACAAATTGGATCTTGGAAAGTCTGACACGGGGGCATCTATAAAGTTGCTTAGCAGCCACTTGATTTTTACAATGAAACTGCAGGGATAAAAGAGGTCATTCTGGTAGACTGGAGCACCTCTCAGTCTTTGCCAAAGGACAGAAGAGTCATGGGGTTGGTGGCCACATATGGTGTAATGGGTGCAAAAGTCACAGACCCTCATTTGTCCAGCCTGTAAGTACCCAGTTTTGATGTTTTGTTGAATCTGGAGCAATCCTAGAAGCATAATGAAGTGTCTGCAACTCAGATAAATCTGTCAAGGCTTAGACCCTGTAATTCCCTTCTACTCCTTTCCATTTCTATCTTCTGGTTGCCCTCACTGTTTGCATCGATGAACTTCTGCCACTGGAGTTGGTGTGCCCTGCTTAAGTGGCATTTCAACATGGAAGTCCCCAGGTGCCTAGCTTCCTTGCCTAGATTAACGTCAGTGGCATATGGCGCAAATGGCCTGTCGTTGGGTTTCAGGATCAGTTTAAAATATCTGCCAGGCTGCTGCCTTCTTTGGCATAATGCCTTTGGCATAATTTCCTTGAGGAAGGAAAGCAACATTGTCTGAAAATTGTTGAGAGTGAATTTTCTTGTCTAAGAGCCAGAATCTCACTTCCTGCCTTTCCTCATTTCTCTTTCTTTTTCCCTGAGCTAGAGAAATAAGTATACATTCGGAGGCTGAGTACTTAGCTGTTTGAGAACAGCTTTAGTTGTATTGGTTTCATTTTTGGCCCTATATCTTGCTCTTTTTCCATAAAGAGAAGTACCTATCTTGTGCTTTTCAAACACTGTTGCATTTGATCCTCTTAAAAGCCCCTGTATAGATATTAGCTCCATTTTGCAAACAAGAAAACCAAGGCTCAGAGGTTTTAAAATGTTGCCAAAGCATATTACAGAGAAATGACAGGATAACAATTAAAACACAGGTCTATCTGACCCCTACAGTCCAGATTCTTTTCACTGCGAAGTCCATGCTTAGACAGTTGTCTGAACTGTGCCCACATCCAAGCTCCTTTGAAGAGGGGGAGAATTTTTACTGCAGTTCAATGGACAGAGCTCACAGCGGTCAGGTCTCCATAGGCGTTGTCAGCAAGAGCTCCTGGATTGTCCTTGTACAGACTCTCATCATGCTCTTCTCTCGATGTGTTTAATGGTGGGTCATTGTTACTGTTTAGTTGCCTGAAGAGTTTCTAGCTTCTAAATCCAAGTGATGAAGCAGATCCTGCTGTCCTTGGGATTATTCCCTCTTGATGAGTGGTGACCTCAAGATCGGAGACAGCTAACCTGCAGGCAGAGAGAGGGGGGTGTCAAAGGTTCCTCCAGCTCAATTTGGATTGATGAACCAGAATAATTCTGGCAGCAGGGCTCATGGAATTGGCCTCAACCAGCAATCTTTTTCAACTTCTGTGTTTGAGGTGGAGTATTTTGGCAAATTTTCACTTATATCATCTCTTCTCCTGTAAGTGTTTGAAAAACACTATCACCTGGTTTAGTAGTCACCACAAAACCACACATTATCAATGAATGGACTGCATTCACTGGCTACTCTTTCCTGCCTTTCTGCTCTGCTTCGCGAGAGGCTTTCATTTAAAATGTCCCTCAGTTCCTTCTCCTGTCACTAAAATCTTATGCCTGCTCCATGGACCTACTCCATTTATCTCCACCAAGAGACCTCCTCCAAATCCATCTACCCCAATGATGACTTCTTTGTTCTAATAAATTTCTTACAATTAAAATAATAACAGCATTTCTTAGAAAGTATTTATTTACTTGAATAAGTAATATATGGCCAAACATTTAAATGTATACAGAGTGTATAAATAATCAAACTAAAAAATAAATCTTCTTATTCTAGCTCTCTAGTTCCTGAGCCTTCCAGAGATGTCTTAATATACCTATGTGCCGTTTTAAAAAAACACGAGAATAATTGGTAACATATCTTAGAGTTATATAAGAGATACCATACTAAGTACTTTGGTATAGGTTATTTCACAGAGTCCTCTTGGCAACTTTATGAGATTGGTACTTACACATATTTTACAAGTAAGGAAATAAAGGTTAGGAAAAGTTAAGTAACTTGTCCATGAGCACACAGTTAAAATGTGATAGAATTGGGATTTGACCTCAGGCTATCTAATGAAATTAAATGGTACTTTGAAAGAAAAGAAGCCTTGCGGTATAGATAAAAGAATATGCACCGAGGAATTAAATTCTAGCTATGATACTTACTAGCTATGTGACTGTAGGTAAGTTTCCTAAACAATCTGAACCTCCAGTTTCCCTATCTGTAAGGTGGGAAAATGCTAACCTCAGAGAGAGGTTGAAGTATTATGAGAATGAGGGGAAAGAAAGAATGTAAAGCAACTGGTACCTAAGAGGGATGCAGAAATGGTAGTTACTTTATCAAGAGCTATGCCTTTTTAATATACATTTTCTGGCTTCAACTGCCCTGTGCAGAGCAGGAAGGATATACCTGTGTGATGTTTGGTATAATACAGATTTAGCCTTTTAGATGGCAGCAAAACACACACACACACACACACACACACACACACACACACACACACACACACACACGGAGGTCCCTGAAAATAAACATAAAGCCACAGGCTCTTGCACCTAATGTCTGTGGGGCTGGTTCAAAGTGAAGAGTTGGTCATTTGCTGGCTGCTCAGAGAAATGTGTGGAACAGTACAGAGACTGCTGCCTAAATGTTATGTGCATTGTAAACCTTCTCTGAGGTCAACGAGCAGAAATGGAGTGTGGAGGAAAAGAAAGACTTAGGAAGTATTCCTATGGCTTTTGGCTGGAACATTCTTCCTCCAGATACCCTCATGATAACTCCTTCACTTCCTTCCAGTCACTTCCTCGGGGGTTTTTCCTGACCAGCAAACTGGCCCCACCCCCACTTTATTTAAATTTTTTTCATAACACTTTTTACCACCTATCATATGATATAATTATCCTACTTGTTGCATTTGTTTCCATTGTCTGACTCCTTCAGAATATAAGTTCTCTGAGAGTAGGGGTATTTTGTTTTTCTCACTGATGTATCTTAAGCACTTACAACTGTGCTTGGTACATAGTAAGTATTCAATAAGTATTTGTTGGTGAAGACATTTTTCAGATAAGGAAACTGAGGTTAAGTGACTCAGTCTTGGTAAGTTTGCTGGTTAACAGCAGAGTCAAGACTAGAACTGTTTTTCTGCCTCCTACACCAGTTGTCTTTCTACGAAATCATGTTTTAGGATAGAGGAATATATGTCTAGGATTAAGGAATGATTTGGCTGTTGAGGAATCCAGACAAAACTGGAAACAAGTGCATATAGATGAAACAACTGAACTATAAAAATGACAGCAGGAAAAAAAAAACATAGACATGGGTGGTTGTGTTGATTTTTTTCAAAATTTTGTTTAAGTACCTGAGATTCTGCTGTCAGTTTATCTAGTGAAATAAGATTCATGATCAATGTGTGGAGACGGAAATTTCAGACCTCATTATACACAAACTGAAGATGATGTCTTTGCTGTCACTGCGGCATTTGACACACCAGAGAAAACAAAAGGAGATCTGTCTCAGACGCCCCTTTTAGCTTTGACAGATGTGAAAATGCACGAGTTTGGGGCATTAATTTTTGGTTGGGTGTTAAATGTGAGCATGTCCGAAGATGCAGCTGGAGAGGCTACCAGATAGCTCACAGTTTAGGGCTGAAGCACCAGTAGTGCACTGAATTTCAGTCCAGACACCTACTCCATCCTTGCTTCTTTCTCTTCTCTTGAAAGCAGAGGAGGCCCTCTGCCTTTTCCCAGGCTAATTTTCCACCTGATCTTCTGGTCCTATCCATCCTCTCATCACTCATGCCCTCTTTCTTGAATCTTAAATCTATCTTTCCCCTATAAAGTACCCATATATGCAAATCTCCTCCATGCCAAAACAAGATAACAAAAAACTTCTAATGATCTCTTGAATCAGTTAACTACTGATGGATAACAAAGCACCCAAAAAGAGTGGCTTAAAACAATAAGCATTTTTCTTACTCACAAGTTGATGCATCATCTGGGCAATTTTATTGATTTGGGCCCAGCTACTCCGACTTTTCTTGGGCCTGAAATACTGACCATATATCCTCATGAGTATGAAGTTGCTAATGGGTCAGGCTGGTCAAGGATGATCTCACTCACATGCCTGAAAATTAGCAAGTTTTTAGCTATGGCGACGTGGATGATTGGGCCACTGATCACTTACCCAGTAAGTGAGCTCAGGCTTGTTCTCATGGTGGCTGAGCAGGATTTTAAGAGAGAAAGAGAAGTACACAAGTCCTCTTGAACTGGTGCAATATCACTCCCATCTCATTTTAATGGCAAAAGCCAGTCACAAGGCCAGCTGAAGAGAAAGGAAATAGATTTTACTTCATGATGGCAAAAGCTGAAAGGTCAAAGGGAGAGATGAAAAATTGGGGGTGTTTTTGCAGTCAGTCTACTATCTCTCTTCATACTTAAGCTTCTGCCCAGATGTCTCTTTTCCTTCACATCCAAATTTCTAGAGAGGTTTGTCCACTTCCTTACCAACCAGCCACTCCTTATACCTAAGATGACCTCACCTTATTACTATTTCCATTTTGATGAAACTGCTCTTTTTAAAGACAACAATGTCTCAAACATGAAATACTATGAACTACTTTCAGCTTTCATATTATTTAACCTCACTGCACAGTTTGACCTACACGGTCATTCCATCCTGCTTAAAACTGCCTTCTCTTAACTTTCTTGATTCACTTTCTCCTGGCTCCCCTTTTACCCCTGGCCCATTTTTTCTCATATTTCTTGGCTGGCTCATGTTCTTCTGATCAGTCAATGTAACTTTTTTGTTTTCCCACATTTTTTTTCTTCTCATGCAAAACTCTTTTGTAATCTAATCCAGTGAAATGGATGCTGCCTATTTGCATCTTTACTCCATCTTATCTGTTGACCGCCAAGAAGAGGAGTCAGTGCCTACTAGATGCAGCCATGGGCTCCTCAAATGCAAAGTGTGTCTAAAACTGAGCTTAATATTTTTCTTCCCAAATTTTATTTTATCTTCACTTTCTCCCAGAGCCCCAGGAAACAGCTCCACCAACTGAGTTGGTGTTATGACAGAGTCCAGGCCCCAGAGCCCTGGGAATCTAGATGGATATCAGAAACAGGAACTTAGAATGAGTTCAATCATCAAAGTTCAGTTATCCTAAGTGAGGCACAGAGAGTAATGGGAGGCGAGGGGCAGAACTGTATTTTAAGGACTAACACAGAAGTGTGGTGCAGCGTGATGAGGCATTGCTTTCAGGGAAGGAAGAAGCAGGAGTCAAATGGGTGGCAGTGGGGGGGTAAACTACTTATTATAATATTAGTTATCTGAGTTCCTATGGTTACAAAGTAAGTAGATGAGAGAGGATTTCTCGAAGTCAGTGAAAGTGATGGTACAGAGTCATGAATTGATGTGCTGTGCCCTGACTAAATTCCCAGCCCACAGAATCAGTGAGCAAAATACTTTATTGTCATAATGCTACTAAGCTTTGGGGTAATTGGGTCCACAGACTTAATTCCTGGAATATACCTATTTTCATAAGTTTTAGTTTCAATTTTAAGAAAAAATGTCAGTTGAAGTTGGGAAACCCAATTCACTAGGCTGTCTCCTCTTCAAGGGCAATAAAACAAGTCTAGACCAAAGAGTACCCCAAGGCCTATTCCAGGACTAGAGATAGAACAGCCTTTCCTACCAACGATGGGACACTAAGAGCTCACATCAGAGGGACTCAAGCATGGAGTGTCATCAGCCCAGAAGGTACAGAGCATAGCAGTGAAGGAGCAGGCTTTTGCAGATAGACAGACCAGGTTAGAATCCATTTACTGGCTGAATGATCTTCAGCAAGTGACTCAGATTTTTTCTTAACTCAATTTTCCTGTAAATTGGGAATAAAAGGAACACTACCAACTTCACAGGATGGAGATAAGGTTTATAAAGAGCTCAGGACAAGGTCCAGAATGTAAGTCCTCAATATACACCATCCCAACTCGTCACAAAGGGAGTGCAGGGGGCTCTTCCCCTTGCTTGTGTGTGGGGGAATGTGTGTTGGAAGATATAACCAGAGACAAATGCATCTGGGAGAGACACGGGCCAATATAATAGAACAATCAAATGAAAAATTTGCAGATGCTTATTCTTTTCACTTGACCAAGGAAATTCGGGCAAGTAATGTTTGGGAAGGAATCTGGTACAAATAGAATGGCATCTAGCATTCCCTTATGTCAACGTCTTGTGAGCCCACAGCCTCCAGAGCCATTTGGTCATGCTAAGAAGATAAGGCCCAGCATACCTCATTAAAACCTTTCCCAACAATAGCTTTCCCACCCATGAAAATCTGTTTTCTTCTCCCTTCCTGTGAAAACACCCCAGTGGTCTCTGAATAGAGGCTCTCAAGTAGACAACATTGAAGTATAATTAATAATGTTCCTTCCTCAGTTTCCTACTTTGTTGTACACATTCATGATATTCCACCATGCTGAGAATTCACTGGATGGGAATACACACTCCTCATCCCAGGCTTTGTTTATTCCATTTTCTCCTTCCTCAGAGGCAGCCAGCAGAAACTTTCTAGAAAGTAGAAATAGTTTGAAAGCCATCAAGCTTCCCTCCAGCACTTCAACCTCCCTAATGTCCTTTTAATGCAGATCGTCTTAGTTTGGATGCCTCTGACCAAGAAACCAAAAAAGAAATATTTCTTTTTGAAGAAAATTGGAATCAATTGACCTAGAAGTCTTAGTCTTAGAAGAACTGAGAGATGGTGATATGGGGACTACACGGCCAGGCAGTGACTTAGTGATTCGATAAGTTTTTTTCTCTTCTAACTGGCATATCAGCTGTCACAGGCTTTCTGCATTGTGATATCTTGTTTTCCTTAGTAAAATAATTTTTTTTTCAATTGGAATTCTCATTTTCTCATTATTTGTGACAGTGCAATCAGAGCCCCCTTCACAAACATATCCCTATTTCTGTATTGATTCTTGGTGCATTATCCTGACTCTAAGCTATCCAAGAAACTCAGAATCTGCACCAAGTCTGTCTCCAGGGTACTTGTGAGAATACATTTAGCCTGCCCTATTTCCTCTTTTCTATTGTCTCATCTAACAGTCTTTGTGCAAGGCAAAGATTCATTCTGGGGTATTCTTTGCATTAAAAAAGAAAAAGTGTATTATCAGTGAGTATCAATTATAATGAGGCATTTTTAGTGGGGCTTGATAATGTCGGAACTAGGGAACTGTGGCCTCTGAGCTGAGATCCTGGCAGTTGCATTTTATTAACTGGAGTCAGGGTGCTAAGCTGATTTTCAGACTTGATTGACAGAACCCTTTCAGCATAAACCCTGGAAAACTACTACAAGGAAAGAATCCTATTGAGGCATTCTGCTTGTAATAGTTTTAATGCAGAAATGCATTAGATCAGCAGTAGCTGAGCTCATATCATTTCTAGAGTGAGTAGAAATGTGGTTCCAGTGTCATTTACCACAACCAATTATGGTATATCCTGACAACATTTAAAACAGAACTGGATTAAGAAAAATGCACTCTCAAGACTGTGGTCTGAAAGGCAAAATACCAGAATTTTCAGTGGATCTTATTTTGCCTCTTTTTTATTACAAAAATAATCTGGAAAATAATGGGGGGTTGGGGAGGACTTCTTTTATGGTCAAGAGATTGAGAGAAATCATGAAAAGCAGGATACAATTGTAATTCAGTGGCCCTTTCTTTTCTTTAGTACTCTTTCCCATTGCTGACATCTTTTCCAACATAGAAGATTCAGACAGTCTTTCTTTAAGCACCAGATTCACTTTCCCAAATCAGACAATGCATTTCTTAGCCCTCCTCATCTTAACCTCCACAAAAGGCACTCGTTCTAATGATATAAAACATCAGCCATAAAGTCATTGCTCTGTTCAGGAGATTAAACTCCAGCAGCAATATTGACTGATCTATGGACCAACAGAAAAATGTCTTCTAGATAATTCACATCTTAAAAGGACCAAACAGCCATTGTTATCTTCTGAATTAACCAGGCACAAATTTCATTAAGATGGTACCCTTGAAATTTCTGTCCAAGAAATCAAATATCAAATAATTTTCTTTTTGTTTTCAATAAGCTTTTTTCAGTCATTAGAATATGAAAGTAACACACAAAAAATTAGAAACTCTAGAGGAAAGTAATTAAAAATATGGATATCACCCAGAAATAAGCACTGTTGATATTCTGTCATCACCCACACACATATTTATAAACAAAAATGTTATCAAATAATGCATACTGTAGTGTAATCTGCTTTTGGTCATTTGGCAATATGGTGCGAACATTTTTCCATGTCAATAAATATAGATTTATATCACATATTTAAAGCTGGAGAATATTATTGTATTTTTATTATTTTGATTAATCCTCTAATATTTAAGATCCTCTTCTTTTTTCCCTCTTTTAAGTAATATTGCAATAACATCCCTGTACATGAGTGATCCTCAAACTTTAATGTGACCAAAAATTATCTGGGGTATTTTACATATATGGATGCATGGGCCCCACATCTAGAGATTCTGCTTCAATAAGAAAGGCATAAAATCCAGCCATCTGCATTTTCCCAAGCATTACATGTGATGTTGACATTGGTAGTCTTTAAACCACACTTTGAGAAATATATATCTTTGTAAACTTGTATGATGATTTCCTTAGGATAAAGTTCTAGAAATAAGGCAGTTATTTTGGCAAAGGCTATGCCATGTAGTATTTCAGCAATCTCCATCATTTGTTGTTATCTTGTTGATTAAAAAAGAAAAAAGATTGGGTAATGAAAGTAAGTACATGCTTTAAGGTAGAAAGTGTGTCTGAGGTACTGGTGAACAGGATGTCTGTCCAAGAACCCTCAGAATTAGCCCTTTCACGTATCTATGGGATGCATAAATCCTCCTTGAGCAACTCCTTGGCTCTTCCACTGGAGCCTGACAATGAGAAGAGTTGAGGAGGAATGGGGCAAAGACACAAGGTAACAGTGGGTTCAACATCTTGGCTGGAGAAGTTTGTTCCTGAGAGGGAAAGTGCCTGCCACTAATATTTGCACAGGAGATTGCTGCCAACAAGGGATCATCATGCAAGAGCATTACACCCCCAAGCTCCACTTACATAAAATTCACATTTGGCTAGTATTCTGTTTTCACCCCAGGTTTTCCAGGAGTTTGAGAGATGAGAGTCAGAAAGAATACAGGTATTTCTCCATTTCCAGGGTATGAGCATGCTTAAGAGCATAGACACACACTCACACGAACAAAGACAGGCACATGTTTCTCTGCTCACAGTCTCCCAACTCTAGAAAGTGAAACTTTCCAGTTGGCAATAAGTTTCATAAAGAACATAAAGAATAATTCTGCCCAAGGCCATACAAAACATGGAAATTGAATGAGTAGGCATCCAATTTGAATCATATAAGGGAAAAATGCTGTCTTCCATTTTGAGGGGTGTAAATGTTATTGAAGTATGATATGCCTAGAAGAACGTGTTCAAATCACAAGTTTACAAATTCAATGCATTTTCACAAAATAAACATACTGGTAAAAAGCATCCAAATCAAGAAATAGAGGAATACCTTAAGCCCAGACATCCCATGGTGCTTGCTTACAGTCACTGTTCTGGTCACAGGTAGCCACCATCCTGATTTCTGACAGTTTTAATAACCTGTTTCTGTGCTTGAGATGAACAGAATCATATAATATATGTACTCTTTCAGAACTAGTTTTGGCTAAACATTATAGATAATTAGTTTAACTTCTGATGTCATGTGCAGACCTGTCCCAATAGTAAAGCACAGATATCATCCAAAAAGAAAGTTTAAAGTATATACTTTAAATAAATCAGTGTCCATTTGTGCCAATGAAATTGGAGGGCTTCATCTAAGTTGAGCCCAGCTGAATCTCCAGGGCCCTTGTGCCTGCCCATAGTAAGATACAAGGACTTTAAAAGGTTACTTCCAGTGTGCACAACAGACAACTTGAGAGGCAATATAATGCAGTGGGAAAAAAAAGACTAGCTTTCAAACCATACAGAACTGAGTTCGAATAGGATCATCTCTACTTACCACCCATACCATCTTCATGAAGTCACATAATCTCTCTTGAGTTCAGTTACCTCTACACCTGTAACATGGGGGAATATCTCATTGAGTAGTTGTGAAAAGTAAATAAGACTGCAAATGTAAAGCCCTTGGTGTATAATAGGTGATCTATAAGTGCTCATTCTCTTTCTCTTTCAGAGATCAAACCTTGATTAGCCATCAAATTCAGTCTGTTATATACACACACCTAAATCAATATATTTTCTTTTTCTTTCTTTTAATAAATATAGTTTTAATGGCAACTAATCGAATTCCAAACTAGCAAGCATAACATTATTTGGAAATCAGGTTTGAGATCCAAGGGAATTTAAAATTGTTGCCGTAGTCTTTTTCAGAACTGAGAAAAATGCTACTGTTCATTCTTTGGAAACCCATATGGCTTCATGTCCCTCATATTCCTCACCATGTTGGCCTAGCTGTTTATTTATTAATGATTTACATCATGAAACCATTGCTATCTCGGCTTCCTATAATGGCCTAAAAGCACACAAAATCATCATTTTCCAACAAGACTACAAAACAGTCACATGCCTGTGCTTCCTGCAAAATTATCATTTTATTAGTGGCCATTATGTCAATCCATCTATAATGGCCTTTTCAATTAGACACATGCACGATCATGTAACAAGAGGGTGATTTCTGCATTTTCACCAAGTATATGTATTAAAATCTCTGACAGATTGCTAATGAGCTGATGTTGGAATTACAGAATAGTCTGTTATCATTTGTCCATTCACAGTTTCCTCACCAGCCCATCTGTGCTCGGAACACAGCCACCACGGAGCATGCAGGCTGGGACAGTTTCTCCATTTACACCTCTTGCCTTCGGAGGCCTCTGGGAAAGCCCGTCCCTAATTAAAGATTTTAACAAACATATTGCCAGTTTTCTAACACTGTTATTAAACTGCTCTCTTTTGTTAGAAAAGGTGCTGTTTGTCAGCAGTTTGTAGATTTAGATATTTAGTATGTGTTTCTCTAGCCCTGCAAAATATTTGTGTTTTTAGAATAATTCAATTAGAATGCTATGCATGTATGTACTTGCAAGCACAATAAATACACATGGCACATGTGCTTTCAAAATCCCTTATAATTATTCAGACTCACAAGGACAAAGAAACATGGTGTACTTTTGTGGATACATGGACTTGTCTACAGAACAAGGTGGAACTGAATGCTCTGTAAGGTGAGAACTGTTAAAACAAAAGGATCAGATCGAGATCATGGCTCAGATAATTTGGGGCATGAGCACAGTACCTTTTACCTGATATATTTGTATAATTAAGGTACACTGAAAAATAATCTTATTTCCTGGTAGAATATACCTACTGGAGAGGACAGGTGTTCCTCTGTGCTAACAGTTTAACTATTAGGGCAGTGGTTCTCAGTCATTGTGGTGGGGCTAGATTGGGAAGGAAAGCATGGAATCAAATATGGAGCCTTGCAATACCCTCTCCCACCACCACCATCCAATTTGGGTATCATCAGTCTAGAGCTCTGAGGGAACAAGAGAGATGCCAGAACTGAGAGCTTGCTGCCCCCCCAAAGGGATCTCAGATCATTAGTTTTGGAAATGGGTTCATTTTCACTCTCCCTAGGGTGAAAGAGTGGAGGTGGAGAGGTGAGGTTGCTCGATAATAAACTGTATAAATTTTCCCAGACTAAAGTGATCCCCTTGGCAAACACTAAGGAGCCTGAGGCCTTTACCACAAAGGCAAGAAGAATAATTCCCATGGGTCCAACCTTGGCGGTCAGAAGGTAACTTGAATGCAGTTTTGGAGTTATTTCCACTAGTGGCACTGTAACACTGAGGAACCACTGAGGAACCATCTCCTGATGTGGAATGTTTGTGGCCACTTATTGCTCTGAAATTTTAATGTAAATTTTGATACTTTGATTTAATCCTTGAATTAAATACAAGTAAGTCTGAAGAAGATACCACAAATCATAAGGCAAGGTTCATGTCCTAAAGGAATTTGCACACTAGAGAACTAATATATATACATAAAAATCATGTGCTTTGCCTAACATCACAGTGTAGCCAATGCTAAGAGCCGGATGACTGGCACAGATGCAGGGGCATTCAGAGGCCGGAGATGTCACCTCTAGAAGGAAGGAATCAGGGAGGGTTATGACTCAGTGCTTGAGAGAAGAAGAGAAGACATTGTGAGCTGGAAAGACAGTGGAAAAGGACAGAAATATTTGGGAGATCTTCAATAGACTGCTTTGGCTAGGGAAGAAGTTTGTGGCAGGACAGTGAGAAAGCAAGGTTTCAAGGGAAAAGAGCCACTCTGTCAAGGCTAAGGATCTGTACGTTATCTTTTTTTTTTTTCTTGTTAGTCTATTTATTTTCCTTTTTAGATAGACTTTATCTTTAGAGAACTTTTAAGTTCACAGGAACTTTGAGCAGAAAGTATAGAGAGTTCACATACACTCCCTGTTCCCCGCCACACACAGACTCCCCAACTATCATCTCCCACTGGAGTGGTACATTTGTGACAGTTGATGAACCTACCATATTATAATGTCAACTGATGAACCTGCATTGACATATTATTGTCACCCCAAGTCCATAGTTTACATTAGAGTTTACCCTTAATATTGTGCCTTCTATGGGTTTCAACAAATATATATTGACATGTATCCACCATTAGAGCAATACATAGTAGTTTCACTGCCCTAAAGCTCTTATGTGCTTCACCTACCCATCTCTCCCTCCCCTCGAATCCCTAGCAACCACTGACTTTTGCCTTTTCAAGAATGTTACATAGTTGAAATCATATGGCATATAGACTTTTCAGATTGGCTTACTTTGCTTAGTAATATTGTTACTAATATTTTAGGTTATTTAAGGTTATTCTATGTCTCTTCACTGCTTGATAATTCATTTCTTTTTAATGCAGAATGATATTCCAGAGTCTGGACATACCACAGTATATCAATTTACCTACTGAAGGACATGTTGGTTGCTTCCAAGATTTCGCAATTATGAATAGAGCTGCTATAAATACCCATGAGTAGGTTTTTGTGAGGACATAAGTTTTCAATTCCTTTGGATAAATACCAGCAAGTGTGTTTGTTGGACTGTATGGTCAGAGTTCACTTAGCTTTAAAAGAAACTGCCAAAATATCTTCCAAACTAGCTGTACTGTTTTGCATTCTCACCATCAATGAATGAGAGAGCTCCTCTCCAACATTAGGTATTAGCAGTGTTCTGGATTTTGGCCACTCTAATAGTGAGCAATGGTATCACATTGTTGGTTTAATTTGCATTTCCCTAATGATATATAATGTGGAGTATCTTTTCATATATTTATTTGCCATCTGTACATATTTTTTTGGTGAGGTGTCTGTTAAGGTCTTTGTTCCATTTTTAAATTGGAACTATTTGTTGTTTTATCATTAAATTTCATGAGTTCTTTATATATTTTGGATAGTAATTCTTTGTCAGTTATGTCTATTACAAATATTTTCTCCCAGTGTGAGGCTTGTCTTCACATTCTCTTGATATTGTCTTTCATAGAGCCAAAGGTTTTTTTATTATTATTATTTCAATGCAGTCCAGCTTATTGATGATTTCTTTCATGTATTATGCCTTTGGTGTTATATCTAAAAAGTCATCAAATCCAAGGTCATCTAGATCTTCTACATTATCTTCTAGGAGTTTTATAATTCTGAGTTTTACATTTAGCTCTATGATCTATTTTTAATTTTTGTGACAGAGGTAAAGTATGTGTCTAAATTCAGTTTTTTTGCATGGGAATGTACAGGTGTTCCAGCACCAGTTGTTGAAAAGACTATTTCTCTATTATATTGCCTTTAATCCTTTGTCAAAGATCAGTTAAGCATATATTGTTTTGGTCTATTTGTGGGGTCTCTATTCTGTTCCATTTATTTGCCTGTTTTTCACCAGTACCACCCTGTCTTGTCTCTTCATATTTAGAATCACTTTGTTAATAGCCACAAAATAACTGGCTAGAATTTTTATTGGGATTGTGTTGAATCTATAGATCAAGTTGAAAAGATCAGGCATATTGAAAATATTGAATCTTCCTATCTATGAACATGAAATATCTGCCTATTTATTGAGTTTTTCTTTGATATCTTTCTTCACAGGATTGTAGTTTTCCTCATATAGATCTTGTACATATATTGTTAGGTTTATTCCCAGTGTTTCATTTTGGGGAGCGCTAATATAAATAATATTGTATTTTTAATTTCAAATTCCATTTGTTCATTGATGGTATATAAGAAAGTAGCTGACTTTTGTATATGAACCTTATAACCTGCAACCTTGCTATAAGCACTTAATTCCAGGTTGTTTTTCTCCAGTTCTTTCAAAATTTCTTCATAGATGATCATGTCTTCTGCAAACAAAGTTTTATTTCTTCCTTCCCAAACTGTATACATTTTATTTCCATTTCTTATCTCATTGCAGTGACTAGGATTTCCAGTATCATTTGAAAAGAATTAATGAGAGGAGATATCCTTGCCTTGGTGCTCAACTCCACAGGAAAGCTTCAAGTTTCTCACTATTAAGTAAGATTGTAGGTGTGCTTATTGTAAATATTCTTTATCCAGTTGAGAAAGTTCCCTTTATTCTTAGCTTTTAAAAAGTTTTTAATCATAAAAGGATGTTGCATTTTGCCACATACTTTTTCTGCATCTATTCATGATCATGTGATTTTTCTTAGTCTAATTATATGATGGATTACATTAATTGATTTTTTAATGTTGCACCAGCCTTGCATAACTAGGACAAATCCCATTTGGTAATGAAGTATAATTCTTTTTATACATCATTGAATTTGATTTGCTAATAATTTTCTGAGGATTTTTGCATCTATGCTTATGAGTAATGTTGGCCTGTAGTTTTCTTTTCTTATAATGTCTTTATCTGGTTTGGGTATTAGGGTAACACTGGTCTCACAGAACTAGTTTGAAAGTTTACCCTCTACTTCTATCTTGTGCAAGAGATTGAGAATTGGTACAATTTCTTCCTTAAACATTTGGTAGAATTCACCAATGAACACATGATTTAGTTTGTTTCTCTCTGTTAATTCAGATGGTCTACTTCTTGTGTGAGTTTTGGCAGTTGTGTCTTAAGAAATTAGTTTATTTCATCTAAGTTATTAAATTTATGGGCATAGAGCTGTCCATAGTATTTCTTTACTTTTCTATTAATATCAATTTCTAATATTAGTAATTAATGTCTTTTCTCTTTTATTCCTAGTCAGTCACTAAAGGCTTATCGATTTTATTGATCTTTCAGAGAAACAGCTTTTCCTTTTGTTGACTTTCTTTATTGATTTTCTGTTTTCAATTTCACTAATTTCCAATTTAATTTTTACTATTTTTTTTCTTCTGCTTATTTTGAGTTTAATTTGCTTTTCTTTTTCCAGTGTCCTAAGGTAGAAGTTTAGATTATTGATTTTAGGTCATTATTCCTTCTAATATGTGCTTCAATGCCATAAATTTCCCTTGTAGTACTACTTTCACTGAATCTCACAAATTTTAATAACTTGTATTTTCATTTTCACTTAGTTCAAAATATTTTCCAATTTCTCTTGAGATTTTTTAATCACATGTGTTATTTTAAATCTCCAAGAATTTTGTAATTTTCCAGCTGTTATTGATTTCTAGTTTAATTCCATTATAGTTTGAGAGCATACATTTAATTTTTAAGATATGTTTTATCCTCCAGAATGTAGTCTATCTTGGTGTATATTCCATGTGAGCTTGGGAAGAATGTGTATTCTGTTGTTGTAGGACAAAGTTTATAGATGTCAATCATATTTAGTTAATTGATGGTTCAACTATGTCCTTACTGATTTTATGCCTGCTGGATCTGTCTACTTCTGACAGAGAACTGCTAAAGTCTCACCTGTAATAGTAGATTCATTTACTTCTCCTTAAAGTACTATCAGTTTTTGCTTTATGTATTTTAATGCTCTGTTGTTAGGCACATATACGTTAAGGATTATATGTCTTCTTGGAGTACTAACTCCTTTTATTATTACAAAATGCCCCTCTTTGTCCCTATAATTTTCCTTGCTCTTAAGTTTTCTCTGAAATATAGCCATTACAGCTTTTTAAAATTTAGTGTTATCATGATATATATTTTTCCATACATTACTTTTAATCTTTAAGTTTATTTATATTTAAAGTGGGTTCCTTGTAGACAGCATAGACTTGGGTCTTCTATGGGTCTCTGACAATCTTTGTCTTTTAATAAGTATATTTAGACCACTGATACTTAAAGTGATTATTGGTATAGCTGAATAAATCTCTACCACATTGTTACTATTTTCTATTCATTGTCCTTGTTCTTTGTTCCTTTGTCTTCCAGTCTTTTGCTACTTTTTGTAGATTTAATTAAACATTTTATACAATTTCATTTCTCTCCTTTCTTAACATAATTATACTTAAAAAAAAAAAACTTTTTAAGTGGTTGCCTGGAGTTGGTAATATATATTTACAACTAATCCAGATCCACTTTTAAATAACACTATAAATTTTAATAAAATATATAACTAATTCCTCTCTCTCAATCTCTTATATCATTGTTGTCATTCATTTCACTGATAAATAAGTATATGTATGTACATTGTGTATATATATACATATATATATACATAAGCATAATCAAATACATTGTTGCTGTTATTATTTTAAACAAATTTTTATCAGTTATATTAAAAATAAGAAAATAAAGTTCGTATTTACCTTCACTTATTTCTCCTCTAATGCTCTTGCTTTCTTTATGTAGATTCATGGTTTTTATCTATATGAATTTCTTTCTCTCCGAAAAAACTTCTCTTAACATTTCCAGCAAGATAGGTCTACTGGCAACAAATTCCTTCAATGTTTGTCTAGGAGAATCTTTATTCCTCTTTTCCCTTTGAAGGACAATTGCACAGCACTAGATTTGTGTTTTATTTTTTGTTTTTTTCTTTCTCAGCATTTCAATTTCTTCTTGCTTGCTTAGTTTTTGAAAAGTCAGATGTACTTTTTTGTCTGCTCTCTTATAGGTAAGATATTTTTCCCCTTTGCTGTCTTTTAAAACTTTTTCTTTATAATTTTCTGCAGTTTGACTATACTATGTCTAAGTGTAGTTTTTCTTCTACATTTATCCTCCCTAGTATACTGTGAGCTTCTGTGGTTTGATGTCTAACATTAACCTGAGGAAATTCTCTGTCATTATTGCTTGAAATATTTCTTCTGTTCCTTCCTTACTCTTCTTCTTCTCCTTCTAGTATTCTCATTACACTTTTTGTAGTTTTCCCACACTTCTCAAATATTCTAGCCCATTTTTTCCATCTTTTTTCTCTTTATGTTTTAGTTTTAAAAGTTTGTTTACATATCCTCAAAGTCAGAGATTCTTTTCTCAGTCCTGTCCAGTCTGTTAATGAGCACATCAGAGACATTCTTCATTTCTGATAGTGTTTTAGAAATCTACCATTTCTTCTTTTATTCTTAAAATTTCCATATCTTTGCTTACATTATCCACCTGTTCTTGCATGTTGTCTACTTTTTCCATGAGAGCCCTTAGCATATTAATCACAGTTTTTTTTAATTCACAGTCTGATCATTCCAATAGCCATGTTTGGGCTTTTCAGAACTGTCATGGCATCAGATGCATGATGGGTACAGCTTTAACAGCAATGCTAAATTATTATAATTATCATATAATGAAGCAAAGGTAAATTCTAGGTCACAACAGCTGTCCTTCTGTGTGTGCCTGTGTTGGGGACTTTTCCTACCTCCTTTAATTTTCCTCTTTAGCAGGAAGTTCTAAACCACAAAACTGTTTCACTATGTCAAAGCTATTGTTCACAGCTGTTTTTCATTTTAGTGTCTCTAGGAACACTAAAATATGTCCTGATAATTCCTACCTCAAATGGGTCTTTCACCTTCCAAAAGGCTGATCTGGACTGGACATGTTTTTAATTATGGCCATGGCAGAGAACAAGAGTACAAACAAAACGTGCAAGCATTTCTTAAGTTTCTCCTTGTATCCATCTTCTGTCATCCCATTCACCAAAGCAAGTCCTACTGTTGAGTTCAGTCTCAGGGGTGGGGAAATGGGCTCCACCTCTTGATAAGGGATCTGCAAAGTCACTTGGAAAAGGACAAAGATACAGGAAGGGGTGAAGAATTTAGGTCATAAACACAATCAGTTTACAACATCTGGATTCGAATCACAGCTCCTCTCACCATGTAACCATGAGTAAAACCCTTGAAAACTGGCATAAAAAGAGTATTACCTTAGCATGTTTATTTGTATTAAATAAAAGGACTCATGTAAAACATTTATCATAGTGCCCAGCCTACAGAAGTAAGTAAATATGAAGGCACTGTGTGGCATGCACTGTGGTGGCAGAAAGATAAGTTGGAATGTATATGGTTACTTGGGGTTGTGGGCCTGTACCAGTGATACAGGACAGGGAAAATTCCCCAAGTAGGATGGGAGGCCAGGGGTGATTCAAACCCTGAACCAAAAGAAAAGGCTTCTCAGCTGAGCACAAGAAAGAATTCAAACACTCACTAAACTCAGGGTCAAAAGAAAAGTTTGTTAGAAAAGAAATAACATTCCACAGACAGAGCATGGTCTCTTCTCAGAGGCAGAAAGTGAGAGAGACTGAGAGAGACTCAGGAGGATGGAGATAATAGAGATGGGGACAGTGAGAGAGACAGAGAAAAGACATTGAAAGGGAATGAGAGAAAGACACTGAGAGGGACGCTGAGTGTTTGGGGAATTCAGTTTATATATCGTTCTTTAGTTTCTGTGAATTGTAGTTTAAAAACTTTGTTTACCTGTTTTCCTTTGATATGAGCATACAGTGAGAAAGGATGAGTGTGTAGCTGAAAAGGCAAGAATATGTAGCATGAAAAGCCTGCTGACAATTCCCAGCCTTTGATCTACAGGTTCCCCATAGTTTTAGCCATAGGGAGTGAACGATTTTATTTTGTGTAAGGCTCCACTCAAAGACTCTGTTTTCCCTTCTTAGTGTGGGTAAATGATTTGTTAGCAATCCCAGCAGAAATCTTCCTTTGTTCTGCACCTTTCTTCCTGGTCTGGGTGTAGGGCTGTTCCCCATATTGCAGTCTCTGAACATAGCTTAGTTTTAGTTCTTTAGTGCCTCCTCCTTACTAGGGTGATGTTGGAGAGGAACACTTCGGGAGAAACAATAAAAAGAAGCATCTTTAGAATAGGTGTCTTTAGGGCAGGGTAATTAGGACAAAGGTGAAGCCATTGACAGAAGCAGGAGAACCAGGAAAGTTTCTGGCTTGCGGATGGATGGCTAGATGTCTACTCCACCTGCATCTCTAGCCTAGTCTCTGCGAGTTTCATGGAAAGGATGTGGAAACAGAATATTCAATTTGCTCAGCATGGCACAAAACACAGTATTTAACAATCAACAAAAACAGGGTTTTCATTTGGAAAATCTGTAATTGCTTACCATTTCTTCTGTATTCAGGATTATCGCCCTGAAAAAACATTTGGAAAGAAGAGTCTTCATTAGTTTGATTTCCAAAAGAGACATACATTCAGGATTGTGTAGCACATTTGACCACAGTCCCAGGGGAGAGGTGATTGTCCTTACATTCACAATAGAACTTGGTTTTCAAGGTTCCAGAGGTCAGATTCAATGAAAATGTTTTTTACTCAATTTCCTGGCTCTCGTTTTTTATAGTGACTTTTAGTCTATTGAGAGTTCACTTGTACTAGAATAATTCCAAGTGCTAACTCCAAGGAAGACTCTCACAGCTTATTACCTTAACCAATTGCCAGCCAAACAAAACAGCACATTTCCCACATAGAATGATTTAGTGAAGCATGACTAGGATAAATAATGAAGGCATTTATTTATGCCTACTTACAACATTCCTCGTAGGCAAAAAGGGGACAAAAACATCATTCTAAGCCTAAGAAGGCAGCCGGTGCAGGCTCATCAAAAATATGCATTTTCTTTTGTAGTCAAAGAGTATGAGTTTGCTCTGCTTCACCTTCTGGCCTGGGCTCCTCTGATATCCATGTAATTTAAATGAGAAAGTCATTCTAGGGAGTTGTCACATTTCAAAGAAGTGACCCTTTTTGGATGTTGAAAGGATCCCCAGTGTTTGGGTTCCCTCTGGGGTGAGGTGGTGTCACAGAGTTCTTGCAATGTCATCCAGAGAAGCACACCTCGGAAAGTCTAAATAGAAGTTGTTTACCTTGTCTTTTTTGCTTGTTGTGCAAATGGGCCTCAGCTTTGGAGAGGAAACAAGCGCATTTCAAACCCAGTCTAAGTCAAAATTCGCCACTGCTGTCAGTCAAACCCTGACCAAAAAAAAAAAAAAAAAGGAATTTTTATCAATTCTTGGAGTTGCCTGACTTTCACCATGAATATTTTGGGTAAAACATCCACAGCAACTTCCAAATTGACCCCAAGATAGTTGGACTCACCTTCAAAGGGCAATTTGTTTGAGGTACTTTATTCCTTGTTCTTTCTCCTGAGAAAATGGTTCCTCTGAGTCCTCCTCCTCCCCCATTTATACCTGCCCCACACACATACACACCACCACTACCAAGGAACGCCTGGTCTTCCTGGGAACAGAATCACTCAGACGGCCATGCTGGTCATAGTATTGTATTTCAGGCTGCATTCAGACATGGATTTCCAACCCAACCTGAACTTATAACATCTTTACTCCATCCTCGAGCTACTACTTTCCTAACATCCCCATTGGCCCATACTGGGTAAGATTTGATGATAAAAGTCCCACCAGAGTACTCTCCAGACAACCCAATTAAAGAAGACCCTTCCTCACTTAGGGTTCATCCTGTGATAATGTCTTCTGTCTTTGTGACACAGAGCTTCCCGTATTTTCTCAACTGCTCAACTGGAAATGCTCTCTTCCCCTTTTATCTGCCAAAATAGGTTTAAAAAAAGAGTGCCTGGTTCCTGAATCCTAGGAAGGTGTTAAATATCTCTGCTGCTGGGAATCCAGCTAGAGACATTAACTTCTACCTCCTGGCGCAAGAGTGGGTATTAATGTTCTCCCTGTCAGGATGTCTTTTATCCAGGGCCTTTCCTCTAGTCAGAGCGCTCAGCCAGGCCAGAGCCAGGAAAGCAAGTCAAACCAGACTGGCCTCCTGACACTGAGGAGCCTCATTTGGTGAGCACTAAAATAACTCCATCTTTTTAATCACTGCTAAAGCCCCTTGAAGAGGAAAACAGTTTCAAAGACTGAGAATATAAAAGACATAGAAAACATTACTTTTACTAATAATAAATTTGCATAGTATTCTAATTTACCAAAGCAATTTCACACAAAAATAACACAATCCTTTTACTGAAGGTTTACTTAACAAACACTATTTCTTACCAGGACCTTGAAAGGCAGTTATTGGTATTGTTATTTTACAGATGACTTCATAGGCTCAAAGAGGGTAAATAGAGGGGACCTTGCATAACTGACCTCTGTTTGGCTACCAAGTCCTTGACCTTATTAACCATAGCTCCCTATTGGATTGCTAATTCTGACAATAACCTGTGAGAGAGCTAGGGCAGGTGCTATTTTATAGACCAGAAGCTGAGGGCATTTTGACCAAAACAAAAAGTAGAAGCTTTCTGATTTTAGCCCAAGTCTGACTGAGTCCAGAATAATGTTTACTATCTACCACACCACATTGTGCATGACCGCCTCCCCCAAGGCTTAATCACTCATTCATTTTTTTCAGACAACATATATTTACTTCTACTAAGGTATTGTAAAAACTTTTAGGTGTAATGGTAGTATTGTGATTGGCTTTTTAAAATAAATTTATTTATTTAAATTAGTTTCAAGTATACAGTACATTGGTTAGACTTCTATACTGTTCATAAAATGATCCCCCATTGCTCCCTCCCTCCCCTGGCCCTCCATTTAGACATCACATTAATGCTAATTTCATTCTCTCTTCCATGCTCCCCATGCCCAACTGTCAATTACTAATTTGTACTTCTTTAACCCTTCACCCCATTCTCCCTGTCCCCCAATCCCCTTCCCCTCTGGCCATCACCAAATTGTCCACTATATTTGTATCTGTTTTGATTAGTTTGTTCTTTTTGTTCCTTAGATTCCACATATAAGTAAAATCATATGGTATTTATCTTTCTCTGACTTATTTCACTTAGCATAATAACCTCTAGGTCCATCCATGTCATTGCAAATGGTAAGATTTCATTTTTTTTAAAGGCTGAGTAATATTCCATTGTGTATATGAACCATAATATCTTTATCCAATCGTCGGTTGATGAGCATTTGGGTTGCTTCCATCTCTTGGCTATTGTAAATTATGCTGCTGTGAATATTGGGGTGCAGAGATCTTTTGAATTATTATTTTGGTTTTCTTTGGATAAATACCCAGAAGTGCAATTGCTGGGTCAAAAGGTTTATCTATTTTTAATTTTTTGAGAAACCTCCATACTGTTTTCCACAGCGCTGTAGCAATTTGCAATCCCACCAACGTATGAGGGTTCCCTTTTCTCTGCATCTGTGATTATGTTTTTTTAAAGCATCCTTATTTTTTAAAGATAAGTTTTGAAAAACTATAGACTGACTAGCCTAGGTATTTACAAACCCTGAACCCCTGGTCATGATGCGTATCTAAACATCCTGCCAACACCTCATCATTTAAAATTATCTATTACATGGCCATTAAAAAAATTTCAATAAACCAACCAACAAAAACTTTAAACTTCCTTTTCTGCCATACCTTTTATTTAAAAATATGAGGAGGGGTAGAGGTTCCAGTGAAGTTATATCTTTCTTAGGACTTTTTAATATAGTTGTGTGCAATCTTTTCGATTGTAATTGCATACATGAAATTCTCAGTAAGCTAATAAGAGTAATAACCATTTTCTGAAAAACAAATAAAACTAAAGCAGTCATATGCTTTAGGAAAACTTGCTACTTTGGGGAAAGTCATTTTTAATTATTTTTATAGTTAAAACTCCCTTTATAAAGTAGGGAATTTGAGTGTGAGTTTACTATAGTTTCAGTTTGAGATCTAATGTATTGAATTTCCTTTAAGTGGGGCTCACCACGAGACTCCTCAAGGATGAAGTGCATCCACCTTTCCCACCTGCTATCTCACACTAGGAGACCAGAGAGTTCTTGATATCACTCTTTATTCTTGTGGATGTATCCCTGGAGTGTTTGAATTGAAAACCTCCCAGTAGCTTCCATTTGCCCCATGGCTTAAATAAAGACCCTGCCAGGACTAGACCTTTTAGGGAGGCCCTTTAACTTGGAGAGAATGCCCTGCTCCAGCCAACAGCAAGAGCTCACAAGACAATAGAACTAGATAGTACTTCACTGTAATGCACTTTGCATCCTTGAGCACTCAAGGGGGTAACCTTAATGAGCACAAAATATTCATCTCTAATAAGAACATGCTGTCATAATCACCCTAGATGTGATAAATATCCTAGAGGTTTTCTCTTTGTTAGGTTAATGCTTTTCCACAAGATAATTTAACCAATTCTCTAAAAAAATAATCACACGTTATCAGGCCCCAATATAATAATATGGTGTGGTTTTTGTTTTAATGTTTTGAATCTTGCCTTAAACAAGTCCCATCCAAATAAATGCTCCCTTTTTTAGCTGGCACCAAAGCTTGTGTTGTTCATGGTAATCAAGCTCCCAGTTGGCTAACTCCTCATCTAACAGTATGTCTTCTGATTTCATTTGAGCAAAATTTATCATCCACAAGCAAAGACAGAAAATGTGTGAATGTCTAAAGCTTATGTAAATTAAGAGGCCATGCACGCTGGTCCTAAAAATAGTAGATAATTATAGGCATTTCTTCCCCATACAATAATTATAGGCCTCCTGTCATCTTTTCTGTTCTGTATAAGGTCACAGTAGTATTATACAAAATTTACAGTATATTACAAGTTAAAAACACAATAATTAGCAACTGTGCATCTTCGGTACCAGTGATGAATGTTCACAGTAAAAGTAAGAAAAAAAGGAGCATTATTTGTTTTATGTGGACAGTACACACTTAAATTTAATCAGCAACTCCTGCTACCCAATAGGCAATATTCTCTCACTATTATAATGCTATTTGCCAAGTTCACAGTACACCCTTGGGCTGAATTCATCCTTAACGAAGAGACAAGAAGCCAAATCTCTCACAGTCATCTCAACCAGGTGTACCATATTATTTTAGATTTAATAATTCTGTTGAACATATTGAAAGATAATGAGCAAGCTTAGAGAAAGTGCCAAGGATTATTTTGATCATTATGATCAATGTCTGATTCAGGGAAAAAAAAAATTTTCTCACTAAATAATGTTGATAGTTCAGATGCTTGCTTTTTTAATTCATGGGGTGGGGTCATTTTCCTGTGCTTGTTTATATCATTTGCAGAGGGGAGGAAGGAACTAAGGATATCATGCTTCAGTGGAAAAGAAGTGATCTAATTAAAAAGAGAGTTAATCCTTAGCTCTTAATTATCCATGCTAACAGGAACAAAGAGGCACAGGTAATAAAAAATGATGGACTAGAACTATCTTTTCTATTTTGCCTAAGTAGAAAGTCAGAGAACCATGCACCCCCACTTCAGCCTTTCCCAGCTGTCATGGCATCAAAAGCTGTTTAAGAAGGATGAGTATTTAGCAAGAACAGGACAAAAACGTTCTAGAGGCCCAGGAACCACTATCATAAAACCCACCTGTGGTTGCCTGTGTCATTTGGTTTCCTCTGCTTTACAGAGTCTCTGACTATGACAGCTCCCTTCCCCACCTGCCAGACTGGTGTCCAAGATGATCCCTGCAAACAGGAATGCTCACCTCTAGGGATGTGCTGCCTCAAAAGCAGTTCAGACCCAAAGACCAGCATCCCAAGGGAAAAGTGAAAATTAATCAGAGCAACTATCTGCTTTGTGTGAGAAACTGACTGACCGGGTGACTATCTTTGCCATTACCCTCCTTTTTCCATAGCTGAGAGGAAAACAGTATATGCAGAGATCATGAATAAAGACTCTAGAGTCAGACTTTCTTGGCTGGAATTCCAGTTCTACTCTTCATTAGCTCTATGAGCTTAGATGTATCCTTTCTATGCCTTAGTTTTCACATCTATAAAATGGGAAGGCAAAAGTTGTGAGCATTAAAATGATATATGTGAGATATAACTATAACCACTGTGTGATTAAATGCTCTTTGGCCATAGAGAGTTGCTATGGAAATTGAACAGCCTTTACAACTAATATAAAATATTATGATTAAATTATTAAATCATTTAATCATAAAATAAAATGATTAAGAGCACAGTTTTGGGACCAGGTAAGTCAACAACATACTCACCTCTGTTCTGAGCTGTAGACTGGCCCACCCAATTGTCTAGTTGGCCTCTCCTCTGCAAACACAACAGAATCATCATCTTCCTCCATAAACCTGCTTCTCTTGCTCCCCTCCTCAGTGAGCAATACCATCAGAAGGGTGCATCTTTGACCATCATTTCCTTAAACACTGACTTCCAATCCACTAACAAAGAAGACTTTGTGGGTCCCAGGAGACCTTCCTCTCTTCTCTTTTTCTCAGCATTCTCCATTTCCATTTGCTGAATCATGTGGTTTCAGGAAAGCTCGACCTCCCAATAGTAGGAGCAGAACTCATGACTTTGGCTAAGTCAGTCAGAGCATTCCATTGTCCTAGCCTCGATAACCAGTTAGAGAATAGACATGAGACTTAAGTTGGTCCAATCAGAGTGAGGCTTGAGACATTGGCTGGGAATGTCGGAGCAAAGATGTAGTGTTCTTTTTTAAACAGATGCAAAGAAAGAAAATGTAGCCTTGGAGCTGCTGGCAGCCACCCTGGGAGTCTGAAGGTAGTCTGTCATACAGTGTATATGGCAGAAGATAAAACCGAGTCAAACAGAAATCAGTCCCCTAGAGCAGTCCTCATCCCCTAGACTGTGGATCAATACCAGTCCATGGCCTGTTAGGAGCTGGGCCACACAGCAGGAGGTGAGCAGTGGGTGAGCAAGTGAAACTTCATCTGTATTTGCAGCTGCTTCCCTCAGTTCAGTCATTAGATTCTCATAGGAACACTGGTCCTTGGTGCCAATAAGTTGGGGAATGTGCCTTACTGTTAAAGTGTACAGTTGAAACTTATTGCATTTTGTTAACCAATGTCACCATTAAAAAAAAGTTGGGGAAGGCTACCCTGGAGACTTCACTGAGCTTTGCCTGAAAGCCCTACCTCCACATATAAAGTCATGTAAACCAATAAATTCCCTCTACTTTTAAAGTCAGTTTTACTATTTGCAATGCAAAGCATTCCAAATGATTCAATCAAAAAGTTTACCTTCTAAATACTTCTGGAATCCATTCACTTCTATCTTCTCCACCACCACCCTGGTTCAAACTATCATTATTTCCTATCTGAGCTATTGCAATAGCCTTCAATTAGTCTCTCTGCTTCCTTAGTTGTTCCCCTTCTCACTTCATTCTCCACAAGCAGTCAGCAGGATCTTAAAAAAAAAAATTTCAAATGTGATTAAATCATTTCTCAGCTTCAAGTCCTTTAAAGACTTCTTATAGAGATTAGGATAAAGTCTATATCCCTACCAAAGCCAATTAAGTCCTATGTGATTTGGCCCCTAACCTTCCTCAATATCCTCTTCTTATGTCAGTCCCCACTGGTTTTTAGAATCCAGGCACTATTACCTTTTTGTAGTTCCTTAAAGATATACCTGTTCTTTTCTGCCTCAGACCTTTTATACATGCTGTTTCATCTGCCAAGGACAGCCTCTTTCCCAGCCAATGACCACACCCCCCCCAAACATCCTTTTGCTTAATTCACCGTTTGGATCTCAATGGTAGTTTGTAGGTCCCACTGTTACATGTTCCTACTCTCCCGTGCCTCTCCTTCACGGCATCCTCCTATTTCTGATTACTTATTTAACTCTGCTTCCTCCACATCTGTCTCCTTTAATGACATATCATCATCAACTACCCCTGGAACATAGCAGGATCTCAATAAATGGGTTAATAAGATAATTGAGATAAGTACAAATTTTGTCTATGTGACTTTTTAGCTTTATAACCCTGGGCAAGCTACTTAACCTCCTTCAGCTCCTGTTTCTTCATCTTTAAAAAAATGCAAATGATAACACTCACTTCACAAGGCTATTCAAGGTTAAATTAAATTTGGGCACATAACAAATGGTTAATAAATCTGATAAGTAGGATATCCCCATTTAAGGGCCTCTTTAGTTCTCAGGAGGGGAAAAGGAGCCTAGAAATCAGGTGCTTTATAAAAGAATCTAACCTTCCATTAAAACTGGAGTGAGAAGGTAAGTATGTACTGTAAGTGTAAGGGGTTCTTTGAAAAAGGTCCAAAAGACAGCTATGCTATTTGAAGAAGTTGGAAGAGTTTGTAAACCAAACACCAGGTGAATACTTGAGGAAAAGCTAATGGGTAAATGGTCACATTTGTGCTTCTAAATATGACAAGAATAACTAGTCCCTATTCTCTGTGACATCACTTCACAATATAAAGGCTGATTTTCAGCCCTGGGGGTACACTTATGTAATTTTAAAGTCACCAACAAATATGCCATGGATCTCCCCATGTATTCAATTGCATGATTTCTCTCTTCTACTAAACACTGAATTAAGAAATATATCTACATTGTCTTGTTTCATTTAATTCTCAAACTCCACAAAGCCTACATTATTTACATTTCATACATGAGAAAACTGAAGCCTCGGTTCTCCCCAGCTTCCACACCAAATCTTTCTTCATAGCATTTCTGATTTGTGTTCAGATCTTCTGCTTCCTTGTTCATTTATCATCCTCACCAGACTGTAAATTCCTTGAGGGCAGACACCTTGTTTGTTCTGTACCTTTTCTTGCAAGAGCCCAGATTAGTACCTGCTGCATATTCATTGTTGTTCAATATTTATTGGTTGGATAAATGCTTCGATTTGAGAGAGTCAAGAGATGAGAATTTAATGTTTGAAATAAAGCAGTACACAAGTTAAAATAAACTTTCAGAAAGACTTAGCTTTCTTTGTTACCCACTTGGTATTTCAATATCTAGGAACCAATCAGGAATAGACTGATAGCCCAGGCAAGAGTTGGTCTTCAATGTGTAAAGATCGGCTTTACCTCATATCCTAAACGGCTGTCTAGAGTTTCTGCAGAGCATGCTCTGTTAAGCCACAGGGTCCTCATTTTGTATTAGAAGTAAGAACTAGTTCTAAACTCAAGTTGGATGGGACAAATATGTTCTTTTGACTTAATGATATAACATTTTATCAGCCACATAAAAAATGAAATATATGTGTTCATTTGCTATTTGAGGAGCTTTTTCGACATGTATGCAAGAGCTATGTCAGCTGCTAACTGGTGATCCTTTTTTGACACCTGTTCCCCAGAGCATTGCATAGATAAACATACTCTATTTGAACAAGACCAGTGACAGCAAAATTGCTTGCTTGTCTCTAAAAAGACTCTAATAATGTGCACCAAGGGAGAGGCCTATGGTCTCACAGAATTTTTTTTCCCCAGTGTAAACCATAAAATCCATTTCACTAGCCAGAAAAAGCACTTTAAAGTGCATCCCTAGTTAATTACATCCAAAGAGTAATAATAAAATCAACTATTAAATTTTAGAACTTCCTCTTTAAAGTATTAAATATTCAGCAACTGCAACGCAGTTAAATTTCTCTCACAACAATGCTATCCCTTGCTCAGCTAGCCTACGAGAAGAACACTTATGCAAAGGTTTTCTGTGTGCTACAGAGAGAAGGTATTTTTTCTGGGAAGAACTATTTCAAATAAACCCTACGTTTCTGCCAGGTATCTGTGGTTTGTTAAATAACCAATAGCTCAACAGAAACATTCACTTAATAAGAGGATATAACTGAGTCACAAATCCTCTATCATAATTGATGACATGACCAAAAAAATTGTAAAGCCAAAACAGAAATGTTGCTTGAGCCCTAACCCAGTATTTGGAGCCATGACTCAGTTGCCTCAGCAGTTTTCAAGATTCAGGTATTTTTTGGTCTTCGATAATGTCAGTCCACACCAATGGACTTGCTGTTCATTGAAGCACATGTCTGTACTTGACCAGGAGAAAAGAACTGGGTTCTGTAGAAATCACCCAGGAAGCAGTGACTTTGGCTCCTAGCACACATTTGATTAGGTAGCAAGGAATCTTCTCCCTTTCATTGCTTCACTATCAGATATAAGGAGAATTAAGCTGCTTTCAGGAAGAGAATTCAGAACATGACCCTCCAAGGCTGAGGGCAGTGGTTGCTGACATTAGTCTACTCTCATACTATTTGCTTTGCTTCAGTTTCCCATTTGAAAAGCCGACCCTATCTCTATGAATAATATGGAAAGAGAGCATTCTTTCCTAGAGGCACTAGAATATGTAGGTCACATCAAAGTCAGCTTACAGGCTTCTAGGGAAACCTAGAGCAGAACGGAAAACTTAACTGCTGCTGTCTTAAAGATAGAGGTTTTATTTTGGAGACACCTTGCTGGGCAGCTTTAGAATATAGTTGCATCCGTAAACTCACTAGACTGTGGATAAGATAATAGGCTGAACTTAGATCATAAAGAAGCCTATACCTGGAAATATCTCAGGCAAACAGCAAACAGAAACCTCTAAAACAAGAGGAAGCAGAAACTATGTTATGGGTAGGATCCTCACAGCTGCTGTGCAGTCTTTCCAGTGAGAGTCAGTCTCAGTCAGTTAGTCTATCTGTGTGTGTGTGTCTGTCTCTCTCTCTCTCTCTCTCTCTCTCTCTCTCTCTCTCTCTCTCTCTCTCACACACACACACACACACACACACACACACACACACACACACACACACATGCAGAGTCATGCATTATCCTTATCCTAAGAACATTTTTTTTTTTTCCATCACAAAATTCAATCTCTCTGCCCAGGATGATATGCTTTATGAATTGATATCTTTAAATTGTCTCATAGAGGTAGATCCATGCCAGGTGTTTCTTGAGATGGCAGACTGCTCTTTTTGGAGTATAAATGATCTCAGGATTTTAAAATTCTGGTATAAACTGATTTACTTTCCCTCTTCTCTACCTCAAAATTTCTTGCTATCCCACCAAAATCTAAGCCCTTTCCTCACCTTTGTTCTAGATTTTGGCATCCATTTCTTCAGAAATTGATTAAATTTTTTACCCATCAGTTATTTCATCTTTATTTTTGTATTCTATTTTTATTCTTTTTATTTTCCTTTATTTTCTCTCTTGCTTTCATTTCCACTTCTCCCTCTCCACTGATCCTTCCCTTCTATCTACAACTTGCTTTGGTCACCTTTAACTCTTTCAAACCTGGTGGCCCCTCAAGTTCTTATCAAGTCATTCTCCTTCCATTTAACTGTTCTGCTCTTTACCTCCCATATCCTTTATACTCAATGCAATCTTTTTCCTCCCCAACTACAATCCTTCCCACCTCAGCTCTCCTGACACTGCTTCTTTAAAGGCTGCTGCTGACTTTCCTCTTGCCAGATTCAACTACAGTTCTAGTGGTCTCTTATAGGTTGAAAGAGAATGTATTTCAAGACATTTGAAATTTGCCACCTTACAAGATGGGTAATATTTGTAAAGTACTTAATGGCTCTACAACTGTTTTGCCATCTACAAAATGGGCATTATGATCCTGACTCTATACCACTAGAGTGAAATGAGATGTAAATGGGCTTTGTAAACTATAAATTGCGCTTTGACAGTCACTATTGTCATGCTTGCTCTTTCTAGCATTTGGCTCTGCTGACCACTCAATCCTTCCTTCAAGTTCTCCATAGCCTGAGCTTCCACTACATCATGTGCCTCCTACCTCTGTCCCTCCTTCTTTGACTCCTGTGCCTCTTTCCAACAGGACACTAAAAGTAGGAATCCCACCGAGTTTGGTCCCTGATTTCTTTCTCTGCATTCTCTGTGCATCCCATAACTTTAGCTGTCCTTTACATACAAATCTTTAACTCCTGCCTAACACCTCTCTAGAAGTCAAATTTTGATCTATACCAACCCCAAATGACAAAAACTGAGCCATTTTTCTTATTTCCCAAGACTGAGAAAGCTTCTTTAATCCCCCATTTCTCTTTAAGATACCATCACTTTCCTGCTTACACATCTTCCAAAGTTAGAAACCAAACATTATATGTCCTCTAGATTTCTCCTAAGTTTAATCAGTGAAATAGGTCGCCTACACCAGGGTATGTTATCTACTGCTGTGTATTAAATGACCTCCAAAATTGTTTAATGCAATAACTATTTAAATTCCATGCATCATTCTGCTGGTCTCACCTGGACTCACATGCTTTTCTATAATCAGCTGTTAGTCAGCTAGGCCACTAGACTTCTAGGGTCGGTTGACTGTTAGCTAGAAAAAGGGGAATACTGGACTACCACAATCTAGTCGGTGAGCCTGGGCTCATTCACAGGGTTACTCAGCATTCCAAGAGCAGCCTGAGAGCAAGCTCTGCTACTCAAGCATTTTTAACTGTCTGTCACAGGTTTCTACTCTCTCATTGGCTATGGCAAATCACACAGCCAAGCTCAGTCAGTGTTTGAAGGGTGCTACTGAAGGGCATAGATATAAAGAAAGAAAGCAATCGTGGACATTTTTGCATCAACCACAGTCAAGTTGGACATCTTATGTATACAAGTTTCAATTTCTCTGCCATGGACTTTCCCTGAAAAACCTCCTTATAGAACATTCACCAAGGAGCTCCATTAAAAATCTCCAATGAATGCTAATTTAGTCCATGTTTGTGCAGCCCTTTCTGAAATGCCTGTTGAGGAAGTAGTATCATTGCTTGCTAGACATACTAATGGTCACTTCCTGATATTCTCTCATGGCATGTTATAAAAGCCTAATACCTCACAAGCCCAACTCAAAGTGTCAGGGATATACAGCAGGCCTCTCATCAAGGTAATTTTGTCTGTTTACAAACATGAGGACTCAGCCCAGGGCTAAACCCAGCCTGAAGTGGGCAAAGAGCCCCAGAGTTACTACAAAAGTCATATCAACCTGACTAGCCAAGGACCAGACCAAGCCACACCTCACAGATAATTACACATTTTGTTCTTTTCTGTGTCTACTGGAAGGCTAACTGTGTGAAGACTGGGGCTTAGGAGAAGATGGTGAGCACAGTTTGCCTTGCACATAAGAATATGGTATGGTTCCTGACCTTAGACATTTCATCAATGCAATGCCATTGAGAGCTGCTATGGGCCTTCTGAGATGAGAATGCTCTTGATAGGCAAGAATTGTCTAGGTAGGCCTTGGGGGAGATACAGGATTTGAAATATCTTAAAAGAAGAGAAAGAAGAGGAGAGAGGTTTTCAGATGGGAACAAGAGCATAAAAGGAGAGATCAGTGTGGTGAACAACAATAAGGCTGGCTTCTCTGGGAAGAAAGCCTCCACTGGCAGAAGAGAGCAGGAAATAGTCTGGATAAATAATATGGGCCAGAACTGAATACTTTGACTGCCTGTATTAGTTGAATGAGGACGATTCTTAGGATCTTGACAAGAGAGAGAATGAGGAATGTGTCCTATGAGGAAGATTAATGACACTGCATTAGAGGACACTGAATTATAGAAGAAAAAAATGAAAGCAAGGATATTAGGAGACTATTAGAGCAACCTAGGAGTAGTCCAGATATGTTGAGACAGAGACCAAAAAAATTATCTCAGAGACATTACAAAAGATTCAAATATCCACTTTGTATTAAGCTATATCCCAGAGTTAAATTCTAGAGCAAACTGTACATTCCTTGTGGACTATGGAAAAACTTGCCAAGAGGGCTAATTTTATCAGTATAGAAATCCAAAGCAGGTAAATTCACATTCTTCAAGAATTTTTGGGATCCCCCCACCTGATTTGTCTTGGGAGAAAATTCTTAATCTCTCCCTTGCTACATGTATAAATGTAGTCCAGAGATTATCATGGGGTTGAGATGAAAATGTAACATTTTTTATATTTAATCTTAAAATCAATCAAGATATGGTGCTAGGTTATGTGTTCAACCCCAGCCTAACAGGTAATCATAAGCAACCTTTACACAGTTACCTCACTCAATGTTCATGACAACCTTGTAAAGTTAGTTATCAGTATTATTTTTATTTTATAATCAAAGGAACTCAAAGAGGTTAAACATCTAAGATCACTCGTTTAGCAAGAGAGAGAGCAGAAATTTGAATTCAGATCTTTTGACTTCAAAGCCCATGCTCTTTCCCCCAACATCGCTGAATTTTTAGTCCAATACTGTAAAGCAAAGGTTTGCCCTCTTTAAAGAATCAGAATTAAAGGATCAGAATTTTAGGTGTTTGTTCTCTTTAAAGGATCAGAATTTTAGGATATAGGCTGATAAGTCTTGACATTTCTTTAATGTAACAAGTTAAGTCTTCATTTAAGAGAGAACAACTTGTGATTTTCTTCCATTGGTGGGCTAGACGGATAATAAAAATGATAGCAAAGGTTATTAAAATTTATATGGAGATCAGCATAGACTGGAATAACTACAAAGTGAATTCTTTAAGCTGCAACAGAAAGGTGGCAAAATAGCACAATATGAAAGAAAACGCTCCTTTAGCTTCACATGCCTAAATACACCATCAAAAGACTGCTCAATTCTCAAATGCCAGTATTTTCTGACTCCTCTAGAACCTATTCTTAAGGCAAAATATCAAAGTCAGTGGGATAGAAGGTGTCCCAAAATGTCTTAATTCAGAGAATTAGTGTTAACTGAGTCTGATTAGCTCCATTTATCTCTAATTAATTACCTTTATCTAATTAGACACTTTGTTTCCAGTAGACATGGAGTCAAGTAGACTAGATTATTAGTGTAGTCATTGTGCCTTTACAAAATCCTGAAATTAATGAAACGTGCAAAAGAATCTGTGGTTCTAATTGCACAGGTGTTGCCTTATGGCAAAGCTTTATCATCTGATTACACCAAGGGGTTATTAGTGACTTTTTATATAGAGGATGAGCCCATGAAATGTACCTTAGCAACAGCTCATTAGTTTAGGGTTGTTACTGTATTATTTATTACATTCAGCCTTCCCCATTATCTAGATTGATTCATGGACCTATATATTTTTCCTTTACTCTGTGTGGAAAAAAAATAAATAAAATAGACCATCATTATAGAGTCCAGATGCAATGTGAAAAAATGCAAAATGTGTTCATCAGCTACAATTTGACTCTTTAAGACAGAGAGCTCTAAAGTTAGATGAAATCAGAAACAAATTCATCAGTTTTTTTCCTATGGAAAAAGAATCAATTTAAATTACTGAGGAGTATGGAATGATTCATATATGTGATAAAAAAAAAAAATACATGCAGCCTTCACATAACTGAACGGGTATAACAAGGTATGTGGAAAAAAAAAGCAAAATGTTTTCACACTAAAATATATTTGTATTTACTTATTTTCACTTCACATCTTCCCAAAATGAGCCAAGGAGACATCTCTACATATGTTCACCCATGACATAAATAAAAATCCATCTCGTTTTCCTTTTTGCTTTTTTTTCTTAAGGATTTGTTACCATATGGGGAAAACTAACAAATTATATAATCAAGCTTACTAAAAATGCAAGATTTCAACAGCTGCTTACAAATATGTAAAGTGCTTTTTCATGGCAAGGTTAGGTGTCTGCAAAAGACTAAAATATCCCATCCTTTGTATTTTCAATCTTTTTTCCTCATAACCATTTGAAAAAGTACTGCTTTTCACAAAGAGTAATTAAACAGCCAGAAGTAAACACAGCCACAATCCTATTCCAACATACAAACATGTTTATTGACAAAGTAGTAATTCCTTTAAATAATTTGTCAACATAAATATGTCAAATGGGTTTTAAAATCATTTCTCTCTGTTTTCCAACAAAAATTCCTCTACTGATATAAGCTCTATGTTGCTGTTAACTTACTGCTGAATCTAAACTAGTGAAATGATAATGGGTAACTACTATATAGAGCATGACAACTAATTTGAGTGGTAATAATGAATATTTAATGATCCTCCTTTCAAGCATGAACATATAACTTTTCATGTATTCCTTACCAAAATTATAACCATTAATCTAAAAATTACATTTGCAACTGAAATAGCCAGGAATTACAGATTATAGCTGTCAGAATATTGCATAAATATTCCTTATGAACACAAACACAAGGGTTCGTAGGAAGCTCCAGCCTCCTGCTTTTATTCAATTCAAATCCTCTCTTTGAAATATATGGAAGTTGTGTGATTAGTCGAGAAGATATTTGAATACAGATATAAAAAGGCATTTCTATCAGTAAATAAGTACAATAGCCAAAGTCAATTTCACTCTTCACTAGCTCATAATTTCTAAACAAAAGTAACATATATATAAAAACGTGTCCCCTATAGGGGTAATATTTTTAGAATGCTTTACATAAATCAAGAAAAGAATGAACACAAAATGGATCAGAAATGTAGAATTTAAACTTTTAAATTTCATTTTTTATATGTATGCAGTTTTCCCAATTGT